>JAEOAE010003079.1:0-82053 GCA_036365155.1 Meriones psammophilus
TTTTCCTAAACATTCACAAATGATTCCAACAATGAGGATTCATTTCTCTGACTTTAAAACTACGTTAGATTTCTATTACATGAAGGAATTTATGAAGAAAAACTCTAGATAAACTTGTAGATGCCTCAACAGCTGAGTTCCAGGAATAAATGCTTACACAAAACACTCATGAGTAAACATATTAGTTTAAGAATTTGCTTTAATTTCTGTTATGTGATCTCAGTATGTCTTTTCGAGTTTATGTTCCTGTCCATTCTGGTTTCCATGAAGAGCAGACCTTTTGATCTTCTTGTACCAGGAATTATAGAACATTGTAAAAACCTGACCTAGGTTCTGGGAATGAACTTCACTGCCAAGCGTCTCTAGTACTGTAAATATCTAAAATCTTTATATATCTTGAGATCGAGAAGTAGAAAAGAACTCATAGAAGAGATCAACCCTATTTGTATATAAGATTTGATGACTTTGGATTTAGTAAATGTATTCAATTTTGAGAAAATAAACTTTTAAATTTGTTTTTATGATAGCCTTGGAGGAAGTAAATGATTTACCATGTTCACTTAAATGTAATGGAGGAGATCACCAACTGTGGTTATAGTCAGTAATTTGAGACATTGGAGTAGGTATTGAAGTTTTTTGTATGTGTAGCAAATCCATTCACAGAAGTTTATTAGGTTGTTCTGGTATTCTTTCTGTGGCAGCTGTTCATGTTCTGATGCATTTCCACTTCGTGATAGGTATTTTTCTGCTGAAATGTATAGAATGGGATCTCCATCATCTATGTGGTCCATTGCTTATTTCTGTCAGGTAGTGTGTGATCATAGTTTTCAAGGAAGGGTCTCTGAGAAAGTGTGGTACTCTTTTTTTTTTTTAATGTTTTCACAAATTCCTTTGCTTTCAGCCTTGCTTAAATGTCAGTAATTAGTTAATGTTAAAATGTTCAATAGTATGTGTTTATATATGTACATATTGTTTGATGTCCCATGTTTCTTTATGATCTCATGTTTACTATATGTCACATCTTGAAGAACTGCCTTCTAAGAGAATTATCTAGAGATATTAGATAATGTAACAGGAACGAGATTTATTTCAAAAAAGCATGTTATGTGTCTATAATGTAAGTAAGGGATCTTAGGTCATGACAGATATATGAAGGGTGTTTGACACTTTCTGGGGATTATTTTTGTCATTGTTACATGATCTTCAAGGTTACATTGCCAGTTTTACATACCACAAACTTTCCCCCTGAACTCATTGATACTCAAACTTAGTTGAAACAGTATATCTGTACAATATTATCTTCTATTCAGATTATAAACAAATTGTCATCTGAGGATGGAAGAAAATGATGTGATTTGAATAATAAATGCTATTAACAAATGAAAATAATTTACTGATTTCCTGTTTTGAAATGTGTTACTTTATTCTTAGGAGTAAATACTTGTTCTTAACACTTTCTCAGAACTACAAGTGAATGTCAGAGAATTGTCTCAGTGGGTAAAGTTGGTTGTTGCTAACCTTGATGATTTGAGCTCAACCTCTGGGTAGCATATATCATTCCTACAATTTTTTTTAATATTTGTATAAATATTAAAAAATTTATAATTTTTTAATTATAAATTTTACAGTTTGCTGCTATATATGCAAACTCACACACTAGCACATACATAATTTTTTTCAACCTAAATGAGGGCCATTGTGGTCACTGGCTAAAACTCTTTGGGTTCCATTTTGAGAACTCACATATGGGATGTAGATAATAAATAAAAAGTTGTCCTCTCACTGGCACATATATACCATAGCATAGTTGTATACACACAAACACACAAACATTTTTAAATGGATGATATTAAAGCAAAGAACCCACTTATTGATGACAGAAATGATTTTCAGGTGTAAATAATTGTAGCATTTGAAGATTTAGTACTGTTCATTAAAAGAAAAATGGTTCCTTTGTACATCTTATTTTACCATTTTGTTCCTTGATTCAAGGATAGGTCATTTTATAAACATATCTCCACTTGGCTCAGAAGTGCATCCCTGTCATTCTAGACCTGGGAGTCCATGGTAGGCTAATCTCTCTGAGATTGTGGTCAGCTTGGTCCACAGAGTGAGTTCTTTTGTTTGCTTGTTTGTTTGTTTTACAGACAGAATTTCCTTGTGTACCCTGGGCTGTCCTCAATTTGTAGACTGGGTTGGCAGCAAATTTGGGCCTCATTCTTCCTGAGTGCTGTTATTGTAGGTGTGTGCCGCCATGCCCAAATTCTAAAACATCCATTGCTATATGGAAGTATCATGTATCAAAATGATTTAAAAAGTAAACAGTATATTGCAATTTATAGGTTTGTTTCCCCTCAAGGATACTGTTCACAGTGCTGACAGTTGTATTTTTGAATTGAAGTTTTCTGAATTGGTGCTCTCTGTCCTTTGTATAAGTGGGAAATATAGCATTAAAACATCAACCTGATAGATCAGAAATCATGATTACTAGAAGGCACTGCCTCCTGAGCAATCTACTTTAGTGAAGTCATTTATTTAATTTTCAGGTAAGAACTTGTGGTCCAAAATAAGAGTTCCAAAGGCATTTCTGTCCATCATTTTTTGAAATTACATATATTTCCTCATAACTTTGAGCAAAGAGTGCCCTTAAAGCTCTGATTTTACATTGTGATTACATTCAGAATAGGATTTAATTTACCATAGATATTATTTAGCATGGCTCAGAGTAGGTGAACCCACATTTGACCATATCCATATTCCCTAAGTGAAATCCCAGTGGTAAAGGCTCACATGCTCTTATTGCCTGCCCCAGCAAAAAACGTTTTTCTCAGTTCTGCATTGCCTAGTGTGATGGCTAGTCTAGGCAGTCATTTTGACTATATCTGGACCTACGGCAAACACAAAGAGTTGGGTATTGTGGGGAATTTTTCATACAGCTTTTGAAGTGGAAAAACCCTTCTTTAATCTGAGTGTTTTAAGGTGATAAGATTTACCTTTAATCTCATCCATAGCTGTGTCTAGTCTGGTTATATCTTATCTATGTAAAGAACATTGAGAGTATTAGCTTTTTCTCTTTTTCTGCTTGCCCTACCTCTGGCTACCAAGTTCGTTTTTTTACTCTCATTAGAGCCTACTACTTGGAATTCTGTTATATACTGAAGACCATCTGAGATATTCAGCTACCTGCACTGAACAACTATTAGCTTCTTCAACTTCCCACTGGTAGTCAGCCATTGTTTTGACTATTTGGACTACAGCCTGTGAGACATGTGAATGAATAAACTTTCTATATACATAGAGATTTATTCTATAAGTTCTGTTCATCTATGGAACCTTGCATGATATATGTCTGTGTTTCTCTTTCCCTTTCTCACTGAGAAAAATGTGCAGGCTAAGAATAGTGCACTTCAGCGTTTATCATCACTTTCTTGCTCTTCTGTTTGGTTTGTGTCATGCCAACCAGTTAGAAAGTACCTGTAGTTTACTTGAACCCAACATGAAGACAAAAACCAAAACCCTTGTTTCTTAAACCCTCTCTCTGTAATTGTGGGACAGATTGATAACTCCACTGCAAGTTGATTATACTAGTTATCCACCTTGATTCCAGTGAGAAGAAGGTGAAGTGCTTCGTGGGTGCTGTGACTTGCTGAGGTTAGTATCACTACACACAAGGGCGAGGAGCAGGCAGCTGAACAGATTAAAGTGGTTAGTCCTTCCTAGGCTGGATGGGAAGACAGATGGGAAGGCTACTGGAGGACAGGCACAAATGCTGCTGAACTGCGAATCTATGCATACCTTGAAAAGTTTTGTCCCTTGATAGGAAGCCTGAACAAGGATCCAATATGCTATGTATCTTCAGCACATTCTAACCCTAACAGAGGTAGTTATATCACTCAAGATGAAATGGACAATCAGGGCCTCCATGCAGAAGAGAAGGCAGGTCCTTCTAGATGCTGTGCTCTAGGTTCTGCTCTGTTTCTGAGCAAGCTTGAAAGTCCCAGTATTCTGAGATTTGAGAGTGGACATTGCAAATTTTGAGGGAAGCTCAAGGAAGTTCTGAAGACCCAAAATGGTGATTGGAGGGTCATTGCTCACAAATGGGAGGCAAAGGATGGTGACCAGCACTACCTAGAATGGTGGGTCCTCACTGAGATGGATGGGAAGCCAGACAGGAAGGCTATGAGATAAGGCACATAAGTGTTACTGAATTACGAAACTGCATACTTAGAAATGTTTTGTCCCCATATAGGAAACCTGAATCAGGAACAAATATGCTATGTATCTTCGCACATTATAACCCTAACAAGGTGTACCTGTCACTCAAGACAAACTGGCCAATCAGTGCCTTCAAGTATACTTGCCTATCAGGCTAGGAGGCAGGTTGTTCAGAGAGTCATGCTGGAAGTTTTGCTCTGTAGCTGATCAGGCTTAAATGATTCCATGTGAAGTGCTCTGAGCACTCCTGCTAGGTATTGTGAGGGAAGTTCAAGCAAGTTCCAAAGTCCCAACATGGTGAGTGGGGTGTCACTGCCCATAAATGGAAGGAGTAGGCCACTGAGCAGGGCTGACTGGAATGATGGACCCTGCCTGGTGGGATAGGTGGGAAGATAGTTGGAAGACAGGCACATGTGCTACTGAAATGTACATCTCTGTAGGTCTGGAAAAGGCAATCACCTGAATAGCTAACCTGGGACTGGGATTATTATGCTGTGTACCTTAATCAGTCACTAACCCTAAGGGAAGGACTTGTGTCATTCAAAACACTCTGACCAATTGGCCTCAAGGCATGTGAGAAGGTGTGTCCTTCCTGGTGATCTGTTCTAGGTTTCTCTCTGTTTCTGAGCAGGTTTCTGTTCTCTGAGTCTGCTGGCTGCTGTGAAGGGAGGTTTGGCAAGCCCTGAACTCCCAACATGGTGAGCTAAGGGTCTCTGCCCATAATGGGGTATAGTAAGAAGCTGAGCTCAAGGAGCTGGCAGGGTGGGTTCTCACTGGGATTAAGTGGTAATCAGATGCCATATGCAGCTAACTCTGAGGTCTTTAGGTTTCTAGTCGTTTCCTGCATCCCAAGGTGATTTCTGAATAAGTTCACTATGGGAGCTGCATTTCAGAAAAACTTTTGGAGCAGGGGCTTATATATAGAAGCATCCTTAGTAGGATGCCAAACCCAGAGAGCACTGATTTCTCTATAATTCCTATAAGTTCTGACCTTAGCATTTAACATTTAGGTGTAAGATCCATTTAGAGTTAATGTTATGGAGGTTGTAAAAAGCATCTCCTGTGTTAGGTAGGACTCTAATAAGAAATTGTGATTTGTAAAGGTAGAATTGAAGCTGTAAAGGATATGTCAATGCTTAGAAAATAGTATGAGACAACAAACAGAATTTTGCTGATGGATAGCTACCTCTAAAACACCCTGTTGATCAGTAGTATACTACGCAGTCTATTAGAGGTTAGAATGCTATGATTCACATGTATGTTCACTACAATTATCCAGACATTTGGATTCAAACCATGACAAATGAGACAGCTCTTGTTTCACCCAGGCAGTAGGTCCATCCTTATATCAAAGAACCAACCCCTACCAATCTGCTAAAAGAGACATTACAGGGTTTTAAACAACATTAAGGCCTTGTGTGTCATAAAGGTGCAGTTTTCTTCTTGATAAAATCAAGTTCTCCCACATGGGAATTACTATCCCATGTGAAAACTCTTTGAAAAGAAAAACCTGTGTAGTGTTGAGAGTTGGCCTGGTCAATAAAGGCTTCTTTCTGGGGCCCTCCTGTATGGAGAAGGACATAGCTCTTTCTCAAGTCATGAACATGCTTGACAGAGCCAGTAACAGCCTGAAGCCTATCTTTGGCACCTCTCCAGAATGCCCTGATGAATTGAGAATTAAATAGAGGTCCTTTTTAAAGCAAGGAATAGTGCTTTGGGGAGCTGGTAAAGTCTGGATACAGAGCATCTGGAGAAGGGTTGCTTCAGATCCTGTGATTTCAACACTTTCTACCACATGGTGTCAGTCCCAAGGCCACCCTGGACTTTGTCTGGAATGTTCTTGAGATGCCTCATTTTCATCTTGTGTAGCAATATTTCATTATATTCGTCTTGAGTTTGTCTCAGTGTATGATAATTTTTCCTGGCTTCATAGATGTCTCTTCTTTTTTTCCTTTTCCCCTGTAAGTGATATTCAAGATGCTCTTCTTAAGAAGCTTACTTGGCATAAGACATAATTGTAGAAGACCTCCCCACCCCAGGTTGTATACTTTCTTCTTCCACTTTTTCTGTCTTTTTCTTCTGGCGACTTCTACTCAGGACCCTGTCACTGATGAGTAATCTCCTGCTTCAGAGCACTATTGACCTTAAGAGATGGTTCTTGGAATACCTTTGCTGTGTAAATGTCTATCTATGTGGCTAGACGTGCAGTCTCCAGTCCATATATAAATTTTCGGAACATGACCTGTGGCTGGCCTGAACTGAAAGAAACTTAATGGTGCCAGCATTTGTGCATTGTACAGTCTGTTTTTAGCTGCCTATGCTCTCCTATTTATCTAATATATATTTTCTATTCTGCCATAACTGGGAACAGCCATCTTTTCATTTTATTTTTGTTCATACATGTTCCATTTACTGCTCATGAATTTTAAATTGATGACTCCTGTTTTCCTTAATTGTTGTTACTGTTTGATTTTACTTACAGGTTGTTTTCAGGACTTCTCAGCTGTGAGGTAGAGGTGACTGCACTGGACACTGTGTGTGTAATGAAATGTGGAAATGAATGTGCCTTTTAAAAGGAACAGAAAGAGCTCTGGGTGACTGGAAAATTATACAAAAATGCAAATTTCTCAGACTAGGGCTCTGTCAGCCCATAGCTGGGAAGGCCTCAGCACCATTTTGAAGATGCTATCTATTTCCATTGTATGATTTTAGCTTCTTTGTCCAAAATTAAGTTTCCTAAAGTGTGTGGGTATATTTTTGGCTCTTCTATTTGTTTCCATTGATCCACCAGTCTGTTTCTATGCCAGTATTATTATTATTATTATTATTATTGCTCCATCTTACAGCTTGAGATCAGGGATGAAGATACCTCCCAATGACCTGTTGTTGTACAGGATCATTTTGGCATTTCTGTTTTGTTTGTTTGTTTGTTTGTTTTGTTTTACCACATAAAGTTGAGAATTTTTCTTTCAAGTTCTGTAAAGAATTGTGAAGGGTGTTGTTTCCCTAATTTCTTTCTCTGCCCATTTGTCTTTGTATACACAGGGGCTCCTGAGTTTTTTGAGTTGATTTTGTATCCAGCCACTTTACTGAAGGTGTTTATCAGCTGTAGTTCTCTGGTTGAATTTTTGGAGTCACTCATGTATACTATCATACCTGCAAATAGGGATACTTTGATTTCTTCCCTTTCAAATTGTATCCCCTCAATCTCCTTTAGTTGTCTTATTGTTCTAGGCAGGACTTCAAGTACTATGTTGAAGAGATATGGAGAGAATGGGTAGCCTTGCCTTTTCCCTCACCTGGTGGTCCACCTCTGTGGTGGGCACATGGGCCCTGGCATATTCCAACACCTGTCTTGCTATGGCCAGGTCCAGAACTGACAGAAATCCTGGAGGAATTTCTGCAGCCACTGGGACAAGAAGGAGAAGATGGCACTGCAGGTGATAGCAGGGCAGAGGGGCATGTGGTTGGGAGCCTGGCCTGGCTTCAGGGCTACAGTGGGCATAGGTGTCCCCCAGGACCTTTCTTTTCCAGGCCCTCCCTGTGCTGCTCAGAACTCAGGAGAACTGGGGAGACCTCTGCTGTCCCCCAGCAGGTGAGCTCAAAAGGTATGTCCCTCAGGTTGGGAACTCCAAAGGCAGGTGAATGCTTGCCTCCTCTTCCACCCCAAGCTCACTCAGGTCTTTGTCTGCTGGTCCTTCTTACAGTCATGCCTGAAGGATCCAATTTTGTGTCATTCCTCGAGGGTGTTACTCCCTAAGGCCCTGTGTCCCCAACCCACCCAGATGTTTAGAGGGGGCTACTCAAATCTGCCCAGGGAGGGGGTTGGGGATGCTGGGAGCTCCGTTCATCCCAGATACCCCAGATGGTGTCCATAACCCAGGGGGAGGAGGAAGGATGCTTAGGGCATGAAAAAGAGTGGTTTGTGACACTCCCTGGGGAAGGGGAATGGTACCAGCTAGAGTCCCACCCCAACCCCAACTGCTCATGTCTGGCCATGTCACTTTAAAGTGCCAGGCCCCAGACCCAGGCTGCTGTGACATAGTCATCATGTTCTGTGATGAAATAGGTACCCTGGAGAAGAGCAGGAGGTGTCCTGAGGGCCCAATCTTAGGTGGAGCCGCTCCCCTGTCTTTTCAGAATCAGGTCCAGAACCTCCCAGATGGTCATAAACTTTGGATAAATGGCCAGAAAGAGGCAGAGGGACACCCTGTAGTCGTTCTGCATAGGGTGGGCAGAAAGAATACCATCTTCTCAACTTAGTCCGTGCTGTGGTTGCTGAATGCAGGGACTTCATGCATGGAGTCTCCCTTTCCCTCACTCTGAGGAAGGACCAGGACAGGAGGAAGGTTTGAAGTGAGGGACACCCACAACCCCTTTCCATACAACAAAGTGGGAAGGGGTTGTGAAGAGTGTTCCTGGGTGTTCTCAAGGAAACATTTGCCCAGACCCAGGACTGAGGTGAATCATAGAGGTGGGGTATGGACCACAAATATCTCCTGCTGCAGGTTGGCCTGGGTCACCTTGTTGTCCCAGCTAGAAACATGTCAGGGAGCACACCAGACATCAAGGAGGGCACCAGGAAAAGCAGCCCTTGAAACTGGACACAGTCCTGGAGAGAAACAATGGAGAAGTTGCCTCCTGCAGTCACCAGACCGCACTGAGACACAGGAGAAGGTGAACTGCCTAAAGGAAGAACAGCAGCAAGGAGGGAAGGCTCCTGCAGGGATGCCTCCAGCTGTCCTCTGCTGGTGAGCAGATGAATGTGCCTAGCTTGGAGTTTTCATAAGATTCCCTGCACTCTTCCCAAGTTTTGGCTATCAGTCTCAGCATCTGCTTTGATACCCTGCAGGGCAGAGTCTTTCAGAAGCCCTCTGTGGTAGGCTCTTGACTTGTGCCTTGTTTTCTCTCTCTTCTGATATCCAGCCCCTTTGCCTTTATGAGCATTGAGCATCATACCCAGAGTCCTTCTTGCTTAGCTTCTTTAGGTGTATAGATTGTAGTATGTTTCTCCTATATTATATGTCTAATATCCATTTATCAGTGAATGTATACCCTATGTGTCTTTCTGCTTCTGGGATACCTCACTCAGAATGATCTTTTATACTTCCCACCATTTGCCTGCAAATTTCATGATTTCCTTGGCTTTAATTTCTGAATAGAATTCCATTGTGTAAAAGTACCACAATTTCTGTAAGATGAAAATGCAGAGTCCTTTTGATTTGCATTTCTGTTGTGGGTTAAAGTATTTACTATTGACTTATCTTTTATTTAGTGGTTATTCCTAAACAGCTGTAAAATCAAATCAGCACACAGAGACAAATCATGCTCTAGGTTAATTATTTAATTAACCTAGAGCATGATTCTGGGCAATAGTTACTCCATTCTAAATATCTAAGCGTGCATAGTTTTCTACATTTCATATTTCACCCAATATGCTTGCTTTTAGTCATATCTTAGGTTCGATTCATTTCTCCATGTGGTTCCAAGACCTCTCCTGCAAACTCTCCTCCTCCCTCTTCCCCTGCTTCCTTCCTTTTTCTCCCATTCCAGACCAGGATTGTCCCACCCTGTCCTCTCCATTGCTCAGCATGTTGACTTCTTGTTTTAATTGACAACAGAGAGAACAAATGGTGGCATGTTGACACAAACTTGAGACAAGTGATGCTTATAATAAGCATAACAATGCAATGTCCAGATTGAAACCATAGTGGGGGTAAAGAAATCAGTATTTAAATGAACAAGGGTATATTGTATACATTCTAAAAGAATATTATATCACCTTTTCCACCTTTAAGTCCAATAAAATGTTCCCTTTCTTTCAATACAATAATAATTATAAAATTATGAAAACTATTAGGTAAAATTTACATGTGCAATATACAGTCTGTGTGTATTTAGCAACATAGGAGAAAGTATCTGATTATCCTATCTTGACAAGTTTAGAGTTCTATACCTCAATTAACTTTCATCCTTATAATATTACATATATGAAAGCATTTTCTTAAATTCTCAACAACTTAAGCTTAATTGTGGCACTATAAATATTTGGTCTTCAACCCCATCAGAGACTAAGAAGGGATAAAATTACTTCCTAGAGTAAATAGGAATAGGAAGTGCATGTTAGTAGCTAAAAAAAAATTTACAGGGACCATTTGCTGCCTGAAGAGTCACCCATCATTTTCTACAACATTGGAACATCATCTTCAGACTTCTGGCTCAGAGTATTTGACAGACATAAATTTGAAGCAGGAGCTATTTAGGACTTGCTTACCCTGTCTTGGCAGAGTGTGGCAGTTGACTTGTCCTGCATTTAAGCTTGCCCATTTTTGTCAAAAATCTGTGAAGCAAGGGTATTTTCTTTACCTGAGTGGCTCTTCTGTCACATTTGAAGCCATTGCCATATGGCGGTTCTTTGATGCTCATTATCTTCTTTCAGGTAAGTGGGGTGGTGCCAGGAGATGACCTGTCTCATTGTCAAAGAATCTTTAAAATAATAAAGACATTTTAAAATGCCATATTCTGTAGGTCTCTGAATTTTTGAAGACTACCTATCTTTATGTAATAGATTTGTCTACAAATCATATCTATCTCTTAAACTTAGGATGTATACCCCTCATGATAAATTAGACTGGTGTCTGACATGACAATGAGTTGATTAACTAGGAATTAACTTGCATTACCTAATATCCAAACCAGTTTTAAAATAGTTTAAAAGTATTGGTAGTAACCTAGAATTTGTATCAGTATACTAAAGCTTATACCAATGTATCAAAAATTGACTTATTTTTGCATCAATTTGAAAAATCCTATACCAGAGTTAAAACTAAACTTATTTGAGAATAACAAATAAAACTTTAATTTGAGTAGATTCAGTAATCTACCTTTTGTCTTATTATTCCTATAAGATATCACTGTATTCCCCTTTCTTTCTTTACAACCCCCTTTTCTCCTTATCTAAGAAAAAAGATAGAGAAAAGAAAAAGGAATAGGGAGAAATCCCTGAGTCTAACTTTGTTTCTCTCTGAATAAGACCATTAATAATTTATAAACATCTCCCAATGACAATAAACATTCATAGCCACAGAAAACAACCAAAACCTACCCAACCCCCCTTAAGGAAAATTGGATGTTGTTCTCATGGATTTCTTCTAGCTGACATTTTGGACATGTATAAATCCTGTTAGAGGGCCCAAAGAAAGTTGGAGAAAATGGTTGGTTAAGTATTAACCATTAACATTTGTGATACAGTCTTTGAATATCGAGACGTTTCAGGCTTAGTAAAGTCCTGTGTGGAAGAGTCTAAAATGCTGGACCATTTGAGATTAGTAGCTTTCTTCAAAATTCTCTTGGGAGCAGGCTTTGATGAGAAAGAGAAATTGAAGCATTTTAGGCAGGAACAAGCAGAATGCTCGAACATGCAAGATGCTGGAATAGATGTGTCAATGTCTCAGCATGCTGGAAGGAAGATTCTGTCAGGTTTGATCCTGCATCTCCAGTGTCTGGCCCTTTTGTTCTGCAAACATAATTTCTTACAAGCATTATACAGTTTTAAAATTAAAAATGTATGAGATGTTCAGGATGAAACTAAACTGTAAACCAATTTTATCTATACAATTTAAAAGAACGGCATAATACATTTTGAGGATATTATAGCCAAGGATTTATTGGCCATGTATTGCTGAAGTTCTGGCCAGAGACATTTTTTATGTCTCAGTCAGTTTTAGAGTTGTTCTCATGTGAAGGGATTATCAACTTATGTTACCTGTTTTGTTTGGTCTTCTTATTTCTCTCTTCTTGTATGTGGCCAAGTTTTTGCTAGAGGCATATTTTTATGTCTCAGTCAGTTTTAGAGTTGTTTCCTTGAAAAAGGATAAGCAATATAAATTACCATTATTATTGAACATGCAATCATTATTATATTGGAATCAAAACAAGGTTGTATGTATCAAAATATCTTTTTTGGGCTCTTGGGCACCTGTTGAATTAGGCAAAGATGCTATCTATCTCCTGAGAGAAGCCCTCCCATCACTGAGACAAGCTGGTTGCTTTGAGCAATAGAAAAAACATATGTTTTAAGTAAATTTTATATAAATTCCCTTTTAATTTAGAATTTAAGAATACACTAGGCATTTTGTACCTGTTTAAAGGTTGTTGTTTTTTTTGTTTGTTTGTTTGTTTTTCATTTGTGTGTATTTTGGGGATTTTTGTTTTGTTTTGTTTTTTAAAAAAGATACAAACAATCTTCAAAGTTTACCTTTTTTTGGACTTAAGGCATAACATGAAATTGCTCATTATTCTAAAGCTGAATTTTGAAATGAATTAGTTTAGTGCTATCAAACCCTGTTTGCGTGGACAGTGTTTCAATTATAGAGCATGTTGTTTCTGTTCTTGCTCAAGTCCTAATGTTGCTCCTGACTGTGTCATCCCTGTGCCACTGTCTGCCTGCTGCCACTCACTGCCATGCAGTAGAGAAGCCGGGCACCAGCTTGCAATTCGCAGCTCCCATCTCAGTTCAATGCATGCTGCTTGATGGTGTGGAAGATCCAGTCCATCTTTGTTGTCCAGCCACCATGATGTGCATCATTCATCTGTTTTGTGAAATACTCCAAAGCCTCTTGCTCAGTTTTGTCCAGGGCTAGAGTCTTTCAGATATGTGCAATGTCATCAAAGGACTGCAGTTCTGGCATTCCAGAGCCAAGCATCATTGAAAAAAGGTTGATGAAGAGATTGGCATGCTGCTGAATTGCTAGGTAAGCCTTGTAACACATCTCCTGAAACCTCTCAAACTCTCTGGTCTTTGTGTACTCTTGGGCTCCTTTACTAATCATTATTAAGAAATCTTGCATCAGAACAAATTGCACACGTTCCCGTTTATAGCCAAATTTTTTCTTCTTGTGATCCAAAAAGTGCCCCAAATCTATATGAAACAGCTGTACATCATCCTTCACCATGATGTTGCTATTGTGCCGATCTCCAATCCCCAAGATGAAGGTCGCCACACAGTACCCGGTGCACAACCGAGTGAACAGATCAATGGCCTCATCATATATCTCGCCCTTGTTCTTGTCCTTGAGCCATTGATGCAGTGTGTGCCTGTTGAACTGCAGCGCTCCCTTCAGGCCTCCTTTGCACTGGATCTGCATGATGGTGTGAGAGTTTCTCACTACCTCAATAAGCCCCACACAGTCCCCAATGGACAGACAGCCATAAGGCAGCATGTGAAGGTCAAGGCCTTGGTTTTGCCAGATGTTCTCCATGATTTGAATGATCTGAAGGGTTAACATATCTTGCCGTAAATCATTGCCATTTTTAAAGATGATCTCATTGTTCTGAAACAGTAGCTCTGACATGATGTCTGGGTTCTCCCAATTCATCCAGAGTGGCCTTTTTGCAGAGGACATAATCTGAAACTCTTCAAGCCTGAGGTTTCCTAGTTGGTAAGCAGGAATTAGAGGAGACAGAAAACCCTGCAAAGCATCCATAAAGTCTGGCTGTCTCATCTGTTCAACCAAAAACTTCATCTGTACCTTTTGTGTTTCATCCTTTTCCTCCTGTTTGAGGATGTCAGTTAGATTGATGAGTTTTCCATTGCCTCTACCTGTCTGTTGAGATGTTTCAGATACATCCCACAGGCATGGCAGTAGGACTCAAACAGCAGGCCAAACCTCTGACTGACAGTCTTATTGTGCATCTCAGATTTTAAATGCCAAAAGAAAAAATGGCCAACCCTTTGATTTGTCAACGCTTTCTTGAGTAAAAATCTCACAAGCAGATTATCCAAATACTGTTCATATTTTAAGACCTGTACAAGCTGAATGAGGTACTGAGAAAGTTTGTCATCTGTTAGGTATTTTTCCAAGCACCGAACGGCAAAACTCCGAACCATAGGATCTGGATAATTACAGTCGAGGAGCTCCATGGCCTGCTCTTGTTGATTGGAGGCCAATCTTTTACTAAGCAGTACATCTGGGCTACTTCATCTCTGGAATTCCACTTGACAGACAGAAGCAATTTTGGTAGGATTTCAGGAATAGTTACACAGTAGTGTCTGTGGCTCCATAGGAAGTCTTTCTCCTGTTCAGTGATTTCAGACAGTGGGTCCCGGGTGCAAAGTGCTCGGAGCTGTTCTTTGTCATTTTCTCTTAAATCATTGTCTCTGGCTAGTCTGTTACTCAGTCCTATGTGAGAGTAACTGAATCCAGCTTCTCGGGACAATTGGCATGCTCTTCAATCACAGACATGTCTGGAAACTTCACCACACTGCTGAACCAATCAAACTCCAACTCTAAGCATGGAGTTTCTTTATTTGGATTTGACCCAGTAACACCAATGGGGTTCAGCAGCTCTTCTAACCCATGTGGTACAGGCCAGAGATTCAAAGCCATTTTCCCAAATACTAGGGTGTCTGTGTAATCAAACAAGTTTATGTTTCCCCAGGCCAACGGACAGTGCTCCTCCTTAGCACCCTTGCGGCCTTTAACAGAACAAATGGAAAGGCAAAGGCAAGCAGCGCGAGGAAGATCAGGAATGTATATGTCATAATTCAGCCATTCATTCCACCTAGGATTGGAGCAAGGTACTCTTTGAGTGTTCACATTGTCACATAAGGGTTCTCCTCCATGGTAGATACCTGTTCGAACATAGATCTTATTAATGTCACGAATATTTACATTTACATAAGTTGCACAAAGAATTTTGATTCTGAGCGCACTATTTATAACCCAGAGAGACTTCGTAGAGGTCTCTCCATTCATATAGGGTGTAGCTGTGGAGATGCGCCTGGAGTACGATGGCATCGTGAAGCTATCCATCGGCAGCTGAGAATACAGGCTTTCCTTGGCCATCAACATCAAGTTGGGCATCCTCCCCAGCATTATACAGCTTCTTATGTACTTGTACTGACTCAGAGGATATTTTTCTAGGAAGTACTCGTCACAGCCACACACTTTCAGAATATACTTGCCCTGGTACTCTAAGACATAGAGTTTCAGCTGCTCAGAAGACAGCAGCATGCTCCGAGTCTTCTTCCTGATGGCTTCAGCAATGACTTGCTCTGGCACACAGTCATGGTTGATCTTCAGAGTGTACTTTTGCTTGTCATTGTTTGGAGAGACTATTACCCAAATCACCACTATGATTTGTCCTTTATCTAACTTGTTGTAGATGTGCTTTGGCAGTTCTGGGGAAGACTCGACATTTGGAGGGTAGACATTCATTGCTCTGCTGTGGGGCGAGTTAAGGTCCCGCAGGTCCACGGCTTCTTTGCAAACATTCAGAATGTTCCTTCAGAAGTCCTGTACTTCTGAATCTTTAACCATATTAAATTCACACACTGGCATGCCAATAACAAAACCAATTTCTCGATTGAGGATCTTTTCTTCACGGTTGCCTACAGGTTCAATTAGAAAATGTAAGAAGATTCATCTTGCAGAAGCTGATGGAGTGGGTATTTCCTGGCTTCTTTAAACAATTCATGTTTGATGGTGATTAGTGTAGCCTCATGGAGGCATTCTAAAGTCACTATCATTCCATTAGGGAGTAAACATTCCACTAGGATTCTTGGGGGCATCAAGTGGATGCCCCACAGCTCACCTGAAGAAGGTCGTGGAGGCATTTTCTGATCCTCTGCAAACTTTACATAGAAAACCACTTTATGAAATCAGAAATATGGCTGTCCCCAAACAGTGCCGCTCCGGCTCCTCCAGCCTGCGCTGCTCCCGCTGGGGGCAGCGCCGAGGGAGAGAACAGCCGGCAGCGCGGTGCGGGTGCCCGCCTCCCGGGCCCTCTCCCCCTCCGCTGCGGAGCGGCCCAGCCGGGCCTGAGCACTGCCTCGCCGGCTGCCCCAGCCCCAGCCTCAGCCTCGGCCGCTGCGGCACCGGAACTGCCGCTCGCTCGACTGCTCGCTCAGCTCGGCGCCGGCCCCACCCCAGGCTCCGCTGGCCGGCCCCCGGGCTCTTTTTCCTTTTGTTTCCAGAATAAACTTTATTGGTCTCTCTTTCCTCTCACATCGTGTAAACAAACACGAACTCTTCCCCACCCCCTCAACTCCCCCCTCCTGGGGCAGAGAGCCTGTTTAGAGGTTTAAGCATAGGTTTTTATGTATCTTGTAACTATTTTATCCTATCCCCCTTTTTATACAGAATGTGCAGTTATGCCTTATAGCCAAACGTTATATAAACTCCCTTTTACCTTTAGCATTTAAACATGTCCTAGGCATCTTTGATCTGGTTTTTTTCATTTGTTTTGGCCATCTCTGGCTTGCTCCCTTTTTGATAAGGGGTGGACAGCTCTATCTTTTAAACATATGAATTATAATTTTTGAGTTTTAGGGCTTAACTAGGCTGCCATCTACTTTGCTCCCTGTAAGCATCCTGTGTATTTTTGCATCAGGCCTGACCAACATTTGTCCCCTGTGAAAATGCCTCATGTTCAAAATGATAAGCCAGCTTCCAAAGCAGTGTGACACCTTAATTTAATCAGCATTTAAAAGTTTTTTGACATGGGATGTTAGGGTTTTGGAACCAAACCTGCTTCTGGTTTGCCTAGTAACCTATGATGTCATCATGTGTTGCCCACCAGGTGGCCACACATGGAAGGCATGGTTACCTTGCCCCTTAAAGGGACTAGCCAACATGGTCCCTCTCTTGGTCTCTCTTGGCCCCTCTTGGTCACTCCTCTGTTGGTCCTTTCTCTTTTGCTCTCCATCTCTTGGACTCTCTTGGCCCTCTCACCTTTCTCTGTTGGGGAGGCCCTCTCTGTTTCCTCTCATCATGTCCTGCTCTCCCTTCTCTCCTTTTTTCTTTTTTTAACTTTAATTTTTATATTAATTACAGTTTATTTACTTTGTGTCCATCTGTAGCCTTTTACTTTATTCCCTCCCAATCCCACCCTCCCTCCTTCATGTCTTCCTTGCCCTTCTCTAAGTCCACTTATAGTCTCTCTCTCTCTCTTTATCTTCACCTAATAAACCACTTTCACAGTAGATCTGCTGTAATCATCATTACTAAAATCATACCCTAACATTAAAGTCTTTAAATGAAAATCCAGCAAAGAGACAAGAAAATTTTAAGTTTTGGGTGAGTTGTGCCAATTTAAGCTGTAACAAGCAAATCCCAGTTGGCTATTTTTTTGAATTTAGTTGATGTTTTAGTGAATTGGCAGACCCTTATCATAAAGAACTGACAAGTATCTCGTAGCCAGAGAGCTTTGAATTTTAGCTGTTACTAATCTACATTTCTTAGGAAGAGTGCCCATTCTGTTTTCTATAAATTAGTATTCCAATCCTTGGCTTTTTCATCAATTTCTCCTTGAACTTTCTTGAAGAAGGCATAGAGAAGAGCCACCATTAAATATTGGAATCAGATCCATGACTATGACAACCAAAACAAAGCCAAAGTGGATTTAAACACCCTCTGCAATGGCATTATTTTTTATTTTTTCATTTTAGATGCAGTCTTAGGACAAGCTCTGTCTAGGGTTCTGTCTGCCTTCAGTTCCTTTGTTTCCAGCCATGGCTGCTGAGTTGAACTGAGCTGAGCCATTCACAGTATAAGGAAGCCAAGCCTGTGTGCCATCCTGTCAGACTGTAGTAGCAGCTAGTTTTGTTAGGTTAATTCTCAGGTCTGCCCACAATAGCCTGTCTTTTACTCCTGGGCCTGGTTAAGAATCTCTCTTAAAGAGATAGTAATTGACGTGGGCATTTTAGGATTTAAGTTTGGGTTATTTGGGTTGTATTACTGCAAGCTTATTTCCCACACTAAATTATGTCAAAGTATGATTTAATGGGTGTGGATACTTCGATTAGTTGGGTGCCATTTGTTGATGGTTATTAATACTTTCTATTGAAATATCTTTTAATTAAGCAGCAGTTATTCCTAAACCAGCTGTATCACCAAATCACCACACAGAGACTGGGATTTATTTAATTAACATAGAGCACAATGCTGGGCAATAACTATTCCATCCTAAACCTCCAAGACTGCCAAGTTTTCTACCATTCAGATTTCACCCATTATACTTGCTTTTAGTCATATCTTAGGTCTGGTCCATCTTTCCAAGTGGTTCCAAAACCTCTACTCCTGATTCTTCTCCTCTCCTCTTTTGCTTCAGTGTTCTCAACTTAGAGGCCCAAGCCTGGAACCCCAACAATCAGGAGGCTGAGACAGGAGGATCACAAGTACAAGTGTAGCCCTGGATGTCCAGTACTCTCTTTGTTGACCTGACTGACCTTGAACTCACATACATCCACCTGCCTCTGCCTCCAGAATGCTGGGATTAAAGTTGTGTGCCACCATACTTGGCAGGACTTTCTTTAGCCTGGTTGAAATCATACTATGTGACTTAGGACATTTCAGACAAGTGATTGTGAAGAGCTGGCAGGAGGTGCAAGACTTTGCTTTTGGAGACAGGGTTTCTCTGTGTGGCCTTGCATGTCCTGAACTTGTTTTGCAAACCCAGATGACCTAAAACTTACACCTGCCTCTTCTTGTCACACTGATGGTTCAGGAATGTGACACCACACCTGGCTTTTTGTTACAATCTTTAAAGAATGTTTTATAATTTCTGTCTACCTTCCCAAGTCTAGCCCTGTTTTGACTGGGAGAGTAGTCGGCACTCACTAAAAAAAGGGGGGCAGGGACCCCAGGATTCCTATTCCAGTGAGCAGGAACTGGCTGGGCCCCAGCTGAGGAAAAAAATTTAAACTGGACATATTTAAGCTGGGATTACATAAATTTAAGCTGGGGCTGTGCATGCAATAAATTAGCTTTACTTACTAATGGAGGGTTGTGCTTCCCCCCGTCTCCTAAGAAGTGTAAATCCCATCTATTTGTTTGTTTTTATATGTATGAGTGTTTTGCCTGCATGGGTAGGTGTGCCTGTGTACCAGGCGGATGCCTGGTGCCTAAAGAGGCAGCATTAAAAACCCACAAGTATACCCTTGAGTTTTTCTGTTGCCATCTGTTGTTGCTCATGGGACCCACAAGTTAGTCTGGTTTGTTTCCCCAATGAGACTCCCTTGAAGAAAAACTAAGTTTTTCATTTATTATTATTATATTATTATTATTAAAAGAGGTGGTGAGTGTTCTTTTTGGAGGGAGGGGACCTTTATTTGTGATCCATGGTATAGTTCTTATTTTACAGATTTGTTTATTATTTGTACAGTATTCTGCCTGCACACCAGAAGAGAGTGCCAGATCTTACAGTAAGTGGTTGTAAGCTGCCGTGTGGATGCTGGGAATCGAACTCAGGACCTTTGGAGGAGCAGCCTATGCTCTTAAGCTCTGACCCGTCTACCCAGGCCCCTTATTTATTATTTATTATTTTTATTTATTTATTTTACATCCTTGTCATAGACCCCTACCTCCTCTCCTCCCTGTTTCCTCTATAACCCCTCACCTGGCTCCTCAGAGAATGAGATCCCTCTCCCCCATACCCACCCACCCACACCAGCATATCATGGTCACAAACGGACTGAGTGCATCCTCCTCCCCTGTGGCCTGGTGAGGTAGCCCCAACAGGGTAAAATGATAGAAAATCTAGCTTGTGGGTCAGGGTGCGTTCATATGTGTGTTGGTCCTGCTGTATTTACAAGGCCTTGTTTACCTCTTGTCCTTTATCCCCTGTGGCGCTTACACTCAGCACAAAGACTTCCTTGAGCCCTGTGGGGAGGGATTTGCTTGAGATATCTCATTTAGAGTGGAATGGTCGAAGGCCTCTCACTGTCTGCGTATCGACTGGACATGGCTCTCTGGATTTGTTCCCATCTGCTGTAGGAGGAAGTTCCTGATTATGGACGAGCAAGACACTGATCTGTGAGTATGGCTGTGCTCCTTCAGCACAACTGTAGCATTCATATTTCTCTTATGTCCCTGGCCTGTGCAAACTCAGGCTCCTGACCACCCAAGCAGTGTTGGATCAAGGTTCCTTCTCATGGAGTGGGCCTTCTGAAACCCAAGCTGATATTAGTTGGTCACTTCCATGACGTTTGTGCCAAAAACTCGCCAGCAAATCTTGTAGGCAGGTCACCATTGGAGAGAAAAGGGTGAATGGCTGGGTTGGTGTGTGCTTTTCTTTTCCGGTGGAACACAGCGTACATTCCAGGATCATGAGCAGTAGTCCATAGGAGGTGAAGGTTCTAGGTAGGCAGCATCCAGGATTCTCTGTGTCCAATGACTTGTGGAGGTGTTGTCCTCAATAACAGAATCTTACCATCGTTTGGGGAGAGCAAGGGAGGATGGACACAGGGTGGGTGGCCCCAGGCCCTGCTTTGACCTAGCACAGAGTCCTCCCAAGTTCCGACCCCACAGGACTCAAGGAGGAGGCCTGCTTTCAAGACTTTCATTGGCCTGTTCTTATTAAATTAAAATAAATACATAGTATTAAACCCATCATGTATATAAAGTTAGTTAGTAAGTGACACGTGCATGCCACCAGAGGGCAAGGATCCCTTGATAGATGGTTCAAGCGCCACCGTGTGGTCGCTGGATGGAACACCACACTTCTGGAAGAGATAGTGATTCTCTGTATCACAGAGCCCTGACGGTTGGGATGACAAAGGTCCGCTTTTGTTTTTAAGATTCATCTATCCATCCTTTCATCCATCCATCCATCCATCCATCCTTTCATCCATCCATTGTACAGCATTCTGCCTGTGCAACAAATCTCGTTACAGATGACTGTGAGCCAACTCGTGGTTGCTGAGAATTGAACTCAGAACCTCTGCAAGAGTGGCCAGCACTGTTAACCTCTAAGCAATCGCTTCAGCCTTTGGCTTTTTTTTTTTTTTTTTTAAATCTTTAAAACAGATTTGTTATCTGCCTCGGTGCATTTCTGCCTAACCAATACAAGCCCTACTTTGACTGGGAGACTCGAAATTATATTTTAAAAGGGGGTAGGGACCCCAGGATCCCTTCTCCAGGGACCAGGGACCGGCTGGACAGCGTCTGACCAGGAGTTTTTAAAGTGTACATTTTTCCTGCACACAAGTGGCTTCCAGCAGCCCGCTGTGTTTACTTCTGGTACCAGAGGGCGGGGCGATGACGTCACAAATCGGCAACGAAGGCTTGTGATCCTGAAGACAGCAAGGCGCGCAGGACGGGGACATTTACAGAACACCAGGGACCAGGGAAAACGCTGTGTGTGCTGGGGCGACGGAAAAGGGCTTCGGGGGACACTTCTGGGTCCCGGCAAAGCTGCCAGCGAAGGAAGGAGACGGAGGTTGGCATGGGAGGGTGGAAGCAGTGCGCACAGCATTCTGGGAAATGTCCTTGACTCGGTAAAGCAGAAGACAGAGTGAAACCCGGCTATGTGACTACAAACAATCCCTGAAGGCCATGCTCTGAGGCCTGCCATGTTTGTAGTCCTCACAGAGGCTCGCAGCCGGCACAATACACTCTGAGATTGTTTGTAGATTGTATGGCATGCTCTACTATAGGAATTCTGCAGGTCCATTGTTCACATCCGTGTCTGAGACATTTCATCAGGAGTTCAGTGCTCTGTCGTAAGGATGTTCACAGTCGTACAAGAAAAAACAGATAATTTTTCTCTAAGAGACACCTATAATACAACGTGAGTGGCTAGATGTGGGGCTGAAATGCAGAAGATAGATTCAGGACCTGGAAGGCTCTTAAGACAGGGGTGATTGGACCAGGACTGTGGAGAATGGTAAGTGGAACGCAAGGACCCACAAACATACATGCCATGTCTTCAATGTCTTATGTAATGTTGAAAAAGCAGGCACATGAGGAAAACTATAAGGTTATAATATTCCAAGAACCTGACAGTCGGTGGGCATTCAAAGTTCAAGAGTTAGCAGGGCACCTCTTCGTTTTCCTAGTTCTGGAATTATTCTGTATCCTGTTATTTTTAGGTATTTCAGACCGAACAAACAGCATCTTTTTGGGCTGGAAATGGACTGTAGTTTTCTGGTCAGATAGGTAATAGCATATAATTTTTGAGGATTCTCTTAGAAAAACCTTACCAATAACTCAAAAGTGGACTTCTCATGCCTGGTGTTGGAGTTCTTGTTAGATGGAAGGACCATTGTCATCACAGGGGCAAAGTTTCATTTAAACTAAATTTTCGTTTTATAAAACTTACATGGATTATACATATTTTAGGTAGATTGTTACTAGTATGATTTCGTGTTACTTTTCCACACATCCTTACTGTTATTTTACCTTTCTCCCTTTTGTATTTCTTTCAGTCTCACCTCCTGATTATTATTATCCCGGCCCATGTTTTTCCCATTTCCTCTTTCAAATCACTAAAACCCTTCTACTTCCTACCGCTCCCACAACAACTCCATTCTCATTTTGGAAATGCTCCTTTTTTCACTCCTTGTTATTGCAATTACTGCCAGATATGGACTCACATCTGAGTATATACATACTCAGTTTAGAGCAAGGAAACTTAGAGGAGAGAATATGTGAAATTTGTCTTTCTGTGTTTGGATTACCTCATATAACATGATTTTTTTTTTCTAGTTCCATCTCTTTACCTGCAAAATTTTTATCCTACTCAATAGCAATTCATTTTAAAATCATGAGCTAAAGAGGTAATATTTAGTTCATTTTTCAGGCTATAATATAATTATATCATTTTGGGCATTCTATTTTCTTCCCTCCAAACCTTCCCATATACCTCTCTTGCTTCTCTCTTAAATTCATATGTGTTTTTTTTTTTTCGTTAATTGGTATTATACTCTTAACATTAGTTGCTCAGTTTAATAATGTGACTTCCATGGATGTTTTCAGGGCTGATTGTTTGGTATTGGATAACTGATTGTATGCTCTTTCATGGGAAGAATATTTATCCCACTCTCAAGCCTTTATGAGTTCCCTGTAGATTTTTGCATATGATTGAGGCCAGTGGTTTCTTTCTGGAGCACATTCACATGTCTTATATTTTTCAACTTTCAGTCCATGTTTATGCAGGTATATTGGTAAGTATTTTTTTCTTTATTTGTTATATTGGTAACTCTTATGGCTGTGGCTTCGGGTATTATTAGGAGACACACTACCAGAACCTACTCTGATCTTCTGCCTTATATACTTTTTTCATCAGCTGTGCTGCATGATCTCTGAGGCTTAGATCTGGGAATTGTTTTGTAGATATGTGTGAGTGTTCTCCAGAATTCTGCTTTATGATTCATTGTGCTTTTCAGTTATGATTGTTGGTGTAAAGAAAAGCTTCTTTCATCAGTCATAAACTGTTCATGAAAATTTACTTATCTGTGAACTTTACTATCTGTGTGCATTATTAAAAATATTTAGGTTATGATGTTTATATTCATGAATGGACTTACGTGTATTATAGGGATTTTATGTAGATAATTCAGAGAATGGTTGCTTAAAACTCTTTTCACAAA
Source organism: Meriones psammophilus (assembly GCA_036365155.1). NCBI lineage: Eukaryota > Metazoa > Chordata > Mammalia > Rodentia > Muridae > Meriones > Meriones psammophilus. The sequence continues at coordinate 23,588 of JAEOAE010003079.1, forward strand.
TATTTACTATTATTGCACTGACTTCCTTCTTTTATATATTTATCCATCTTCATATTTAGAGTTCCTCCCCCACATTATCCCAGTCAGATCAATTATACCCTGCCATTGTATGTTTTCTTGTTTCTACAGTTATTCCATGGTGAATACTCACATCTGAACATTTGGAGCTAGATGCCCCAAAGTATAGAATGGGAGATATTTGTCTTCTGAATATGGGTTACCTTAATTATACTTTTTCTCTTACATATATTTATGTGTGATATTTTTCTTATCAATTTATCGTGTTAAAGATATTTATGAGTTTCCATTTCTTACCTATTGTGAATAGAATAATAATGAACATGACTGAGCAAATATTTCTAAGGGGGATATCTAGTCATTTTTATATATGTAAAGGAAAAGAGAACAGGGTCATGCAGTAGATTTATTTTTATCTTTTACAAAATTCTCTCTACTGATATCTGGAATGGATCAACCTGTTTAAAAGTCTGTCCCCTTTGCAGAGATCGACTTTTTTGCCTGTTATATAGAGAATCTCAAATGCCACCCAATGCCCTGTTATACTTCCTAAAATAACAAAGAGAAGAAGTATTTAGTTCTTGTACTATTTATCTCAGTTACTGTCATGTAATTACATTTGGAATATTTATAATGTCTATGAATTGAACTCATAAGTAACATGCATAACGTACTAAAATTTTAGCAGCAGCTTTTCTGCTGAAAGAAAATTTCTGTGATTGTGAGACAAAGAGAGGGGCTCTTATTTTTGCTTCAATATACATTTCAGAAAAAAATTTCTGAAAAGTAGGAAAATATTTTTAGTATACTAATGAGTTTTATTAGAGAAACCAATACATCAAAATGGTCAGTTTTTGTATGCTACTTTTTGTTTTTCTTTTTTTTTTTTTCCATAATTTTATTTTTCTCATTAGTTACATTTTGTTCATTCTGTATCCCAGCTGTATCCCTCATTCCCTCCCCAATCCCACCCTCCCTCCCTCATCTCCTCCCTGTCCCTTTCCAAGTCCACTAATAGGGGAGGACCTCCTCCCCTTTCATATGACTCGTTTTTGTCAAGTACTTTCCGGACTGGCTGCAAAGTCCTCCTCTGTGGCCTAACAGTACTGCTCCTCCCTTGGGAGGTGGGGAGGTCAAAGAGCCAGTCATTGAGTTCATGTTAGAAATAGTCCTTGTTCCCCTTACTGTGGGAAACCAATTGATTACTGAGCTATCACGGGTCACATCTGAGCAGAGGTTCTAGATTTTATCCTCTCATGGACTTTGGTTGAGTGTCCATCTCAGAAAAGACCCTGTGCCCAGATACGTTTGGTCCTTGTGGAGTTCCTATCCTCTCCACATCAAACTCCCCTTCTTTCATATGATTCCCTGCACTTTGCCGAAGGTTTGGTTGTGAGTCTTAGTATCTATTTTGGAGCACTGCTAGGTAGAGTCTTTCAGATGCTTTCTGCGGTAGACTCCGCCATACGATCAATGCACATCCCATTTGTCTTTCTAAATGAGGATAGATCATCATACCCCATGTCTGCTTTCTTGATTATCTTCTTTAGATTTCATTATGTTTATCCTATCTTTTAGGTCTATATGTTTAGTATATTCCGTGTTTGTCTTTCTCCTTCTGGGATACTTCACTCAGAATGATCTTTTCTAGATCCCACCATTTGCCTGCAAATTTCATGATTTCCTCCTTTTTGATTGCTGAGTAGTATTCCATTGTGTAGAAATACCACAATTTCTGTATCCATTCCTCCGTTGATGGACATCTGGGTTGTTTCAGGTTCTGGCTATTACAAATAAAGCTGCTACAAACATGGTTGAGCAAATGTCCTTATTATGTACTTGAGCAAACTTTGGGTATATGCCTAGCAGTGGTATAGCTGGATCTTGAGGAAGCGCTATTCCTAATTGTCTGAGAAAGCGCCAGATTGACTTCCAAAGTGGTTGTACCAGATTACATTCCCACCAGCAATGGAGGAGGGTTCCCCTTTCTCCACAACCTCTCCAACATGTGTTGTCATTTGTGTTTTTCATCTTGGCCATTCTGATGGGTGTAAGGTGAAATCTTAGGGTCGTTTTGATTTGCATTTCCTAATGGCTAATGACGTTGAGCATTTCTTTAAGTGTTTCTCTGCCATTCTATATTCCTCTACAGAGAATTCTCTGTTTAGCTCCGTTCCCCATTTTTTAATTTGTTTACTTGTTTTGCTGCTTTTCAGCTTCTTTAGTTCTTTATATATACTGGATATTAGCCCTCTGTCAGATAGAGGGTTGGTGAAGATTCTTTCCCAATCTGTAGGCAGTCGTTTTGTTTTGATGACGGTGTCCTTTGCTTTACAGAAGCTTTTCAGTTTCATGAGGTCCCATTTATTGATTGTTGCTCTTAAAGCCTGTGCTGTTGGAGTTCTGTTCAGGAAGTTGTCTCCTGTGCCAATGAGTTCTAGGCTGTTCCCTACTTTTTCTTCTAACAGATTTAGCGTTTAGATTTTATGTTTAGGTCTTTGATCCACTTGGACTTTAGTTTTGTGCAGGGTGATAAATGTGGATCTATTTTCATTTTTCTGCATGTAGACATCCAATTAGACCAGCACCATCTGTTGAAGATGCTATCTTTTTTCCATTGAGTGGTTTTGGCTGCTTTGTCAAAAATTGAGTATTCATAGGTACGTGCGTTTATTTCTGGGTCTTCAATTCGGTTCCATTGATCCTCCTTTCTGTTTCGATGCCAATACCATGCAGTTTTTATTACTATTGCTCTGTAGTACAGCATGAGATCGGGAATGGAGACACCTCCAGATGATCTGTTGTTGTATAGGGTTGTTTTGGAGATTCCAGGTTTTTTGTTTCTCCATATGAAGCTGAGAATCTTTTTTTCAAGGTCTGAAAAGAATTGAGTTGGTATTTTGATGGGAATTGCATTAAATCTGTAGATTGCTTTTGGCAGGATGGCCATTTTCACAATGTTAATCCTACCAATCCATGAGCACGGGAGATCTTTCCATCTTCTGAGATCTTCTTCAATTTCTTTCTTCAGAGACTTGAAGTTTTTCTCAAACAGGTCTTTCACTTGCTTGGTTAGTGTCACTCCAAGGTACTTTATGTTATTAGTGGCTATTGTGAAGGGTGTTGTTTCCCTAATTTCTTTCTTGGCCCTTTTGTCTTTGGTATACAGGAGGGCTTCTGATTTTTTGAGTTGACTTTGTATCCAGCCACTTTGCTGAAGGTGTTTATCAGCTGAAGGAGTTCTCTGGTTGAATTTTGGGGTCACTTATGTATACTATCATATCATCTGCGAATAGTGACACTTTGACCTCTTCCTTTCGATTTGTATCCCCTTGATCTCCTTTAGTTGTCTTATTGCTCTGGCTAAGACTTCAAGTACTATGTTGAAGAGATATGGAGAGAGTGGGCAGCCTTGTCTTGTCCCTGATTTCAGTGGGATTGATTTAAGTTTCTCTCCATTGAGTTTGATGTTGGCTGTAGGCTTGCTGTATATTGCCTTTACTATGTTTAAGTATGTTCCTTGTATCCCTGATCTCTCCAATACTTTAAACATGAATGGGTGTTGGACTTTGTCAAATGCTTTTTCGGCATCCAAGGAGATGATCATGTGGTTTTTCTCCTTCAGTTTGTTTATGTGGTGGATTACATTGATGGATTTCCGTATGTTGAACCACCCTTGCATGCCTGGGATGAAGCCTACTTGGTCATGATGGATGATATCTTTGATGTGTTCTTGAATTCGGTTTGCAAGTATTTTATTGCGTATTTTTGCATCAATATTCATAAGAGAGATAGGTCTAAAGTTCTCTTTTTTTGTTGGGTCTTTGTGTGGTTTGGGTATCAAGGTAACTGTCGCTTCATAGAATGAGTTTGGTAATGTTCCTTCTGTTTCTATTTTGTGGAATAGTTTGAGGAGAATTGGTATTAGCACTTCTTTGAAGGTCTGGTAGAATTCTGAGCTGAAACCATCTGGCCCAGGGCTTTTTTGGAGGGGAGGCTGTGAATGACTGTTTCAATTTCCTTGGGGATATAGGTCTATTCAGTCTTTCTATCTGATCTTGACTTAATGTTGGTAGATGGAATCTATCAAGAAAATTGTCCATTTTCGTTTAAATTTTCAAATTTTGTGGCGTATAGGCTTTTTGTAGTATGACCTAATGATTGTTTGAATTTCTTCAGTGTCTGTAGTTATGTCCCCTTTTCATTTCTGATTTTGCTGATTTGGATAGATTCTCTCTGCTTTTTAGTTAGCTTGGCTAAGGGTTTGTCTATCTTGTTGATTTTCTCAAAGAACCAGCTTTTTGTTTCATTGATTCTTTGAATAGTTTTATTTGTTTCTAATTGATTGATTTCAGCCCTGAGTTTGATTATTTCCAGCCTTCTGCTCCTCTTGGGTGTATCTGCTTCTTTTTTTTCTAGGGTTTTCAGTTGGGCCATTAAGTTACTTGTATGTGATGTTATAAATTTCTTCTTGAAGGCACTTAGTGCTATAAATTTTCCTCTGAGCACCGCTTTCAATGTGTCCCATAAATTTGGGTATGTTGTGCCTTCATTTTCATTGAATTCTAAGAAGTCTTTAATTTCTTTCTTTATTTCTTCCTTAACCCAGCTGTCATTGAGTAGCAAGTTGTTCAGTTTCCATGTGCGTGTCTGCTTTTTGTTGTTTCCCTTGTTGTTGATGTCCAGCTTTAGTCCATGGTGGTCCGATAGAATACAAGGGATTATCTCAATCTTTTTATATCTGTTGAGGCTTGCTTTGTGACCAACTATATGGTCTATTTTGGAGAAGGTTCCATGAGGTGCTGAAAAGAAGGTATACTCTTTTGAGTTTGGGTGGAAAGATCTGTAGATGTCTATTAGGTCCATTTGATTTAGGGACTCTGTAAGTGCTTTTATTTCCTTATTTGGTTTCTGTCTAGTTGATCTGTCCCTTGGTGAGAGTGGGGTGTTGAAGTCACCCACTATTAGGGTATTGCCATCAATGTGTGGTTTAAGCTTTAATAATGTTTCATTTATGAATGTGGGTGCTCTTGTATTTGGGGCATAGATGTTTAGAATTGTGATGTCTTCTTGGTGAATTTTTCCTTTGATGAAAATGTAGTGCCCCTCTATGTCTTTTTGATTAGTTTTGGTTGAAAATCTATTTTATTAGATATTAGGATAGCCACTCCTGCTTGTTTTTTGGGTCCATTTGCTTGAAAAACTGTTTTCCAGCCTTTTACTCTGAGGTAATGTTTATCTTTTGTTGCTTAGGTGTGTTTCTTGGATGCAGCAGACTGTTGGATCCTGTTTCGCACCCATTCTGTTAGTCTGTGTCTTTTTATTGGAGAGTTGAGTCCATTGATGTTGATAGATATTAATGACCATTGAATGTTATTTCCTATTATTGTGTAGTTGGCGATGTTACTGTGGATCATTGCTTGTTTGCTTTTGACTTTTGTTGGAAAATATCTTTAACCTATGTTTTCTTGGGTGTATTTGTTTTCATTGGATTGGAATTTTCCTTCTAGTATCTTCTGTAGGGCTGGGTTGCTGTTCAAATATTGCTTAAATTTAGTTTTGTCGTGGAATATTTTATTTTCTCCATCTATGTTGATTGAAAGCTTTGCTGGGTAAAGTAGTCTAGGTTGGCACCTGTGGTCCCTTAGGGCCCGCATGATCTCTCCCCAGGCTCTTCTGGCTTTCATAGTTTCTGATGAGAAGTCCGGAGTGATTCTGATAGGTTTGCCTTTATATGTTACTTGGCCTTTTTCCCTTGCTGCTTTTTAGTATCTTTTCTTTGTTCTGTAGATTAAGTGTTTTGACTATGATGTGGCGTGAGGAGTTTCTTCTCTGGTCTAGCCTATTTGGTGTTCTGTAGGCCTCTTGTATGTTTGTGGACATCTCTTTCTTTAGGTTGGGAAAATTTTCTTCTATGATTTTCTTGAAAATATTTTCTGGACCTTGTAACCTGGACTCCTCTTCTTCTTCAATTCCTATTATTCTTATATTTTGCCTTTTCATGGCATCCTTGATTTCTTGGATGGTTTGTGTTTGGGATTTTTCTGATTTTATTTTTGCTTTGAGGGAAGTATCAATTTCTGTGAGTGTATCTTCAGCACCTGAGATTCTCTCTTCCATCTCTTGAATTCTATTAGTGATGCTTACCTTTGAGATTCCTTCTCTTTTCTCTAAGTTCTTCAGTTCCAGGGTTTTCTCAGTTTGTGTTTTTTTTATTGATTCTAATTCTGTTTTCATGTCTTGCAACATTTCCTTCATCTGTTTGAGTGTGGATTCCTGTGTCTCCAAGATGGACTGTATTTTTTTGTTTGTTTCCTCTCTTAGTGCCTCTGCTTCTGCCTCCAATTGTTTGGCTCTATTTGCACGTATTTCTTTAAGAGCTTCTTCGTTCACCTCGTTTGTCTTTGTTTCTATTTGGGAGGCCAAATCGTTAAGGGATTTTTTTGTATCCTCTTTAACTGTATGAATCTCTATGACTATTTCTCTGAGAGATTTGTTTGTTTCCTCTTTATGTGCCTCAAATAACTGGATAATCATAGCTTTAAAATCATTTTCTTTTTCTGTTTCTGCTGAGTTGGAGTGTCCAATAATTTTGGAGGTTGCCGGTGAGGCCATGATATCATGATTTGCGTTGGTTGTGTTCTTTCGCCGTCCTCTGGCCATTTGGTTATCTGTCGTGTACACTGTCTGTTCCTGGATTCTGCAGGTCAGACTGGTTTTTCTCTGGTATCTGGAGAATTTTTCAGGAAAATGAAGGTCTAGTGAGGTCTAGTGGTTTCAGTGTGTGCGTTGGTTATTCAGCTATACCTGTAGAAGGAAAGTTCGCAGGCGCAGAAGGGCAAATGTGGGGTAGTGTGTGTTTGAGCGTGTGCTTGTGGGTGTGTCCTAAGGGACAGGGTGTTGGTGAATGAAGAGGCCTTCAGTGTGTGAGAGGGGTGCTTTGCAGGCACTGAAGTTGTTGCAGGCGCTAAGGGATCGCAAGCGCTGTTGAAGAATGCGTGCGCGTATTGATTTTACCGGTCTGCTGGTCTTTAGTGTCTATTCAGCTGGTTTTCTGCCACTGAGGGGTTGGATGGCCCGTACAGTCACTGGCTGGGCAGCCCTGTGTAGTCCGTGCTGCCACTTGCAGACTTGGGATCTGGGACGGGTTGTCTGCCACTTGCAGACTTGGGATCTGGGTCTGAGTCTCTGTGGCTAGCACTGTATTGGGCGTGCGCTCTGGCGGGGTGGAGTTTCGGCGATGCGTGCACTCTTGTAGATCTGGGTGGTGGTGGTAGTGGGAAGTGTGTTCCGCGGGTCAAGAGCTCAGCGAGGGGGCTCTAGGTTGGGTGTGTTCTCCTCTGAGTGGTGGCGTTCAGCAGGCCGTTACTGCTCTCCGCTGCGGCTGTGGGGTCTGGAGCCCTGCCTCCGCCCGTCTTGGGTCCCAGGCACTGAGCTTTGCGGCTTTGGTATCCAGGAAGAATTGTATTGTGGATCTGAGTCTCTGTGGTTAGCGCTCAGTAGTTGGAATTCTGTGATTGGGCCTGCGCTCCTCCTGTGAGGAGGTTTCTGGGGTTATTGCGCTCTGGCCGCTTGGGGCGTGAGCTCCGCTGCACTTCCTGCTGTGGTCTAAGCCGCAGGATCAAGCCAGCGGGATGGGGGAGGGGACTATCCTCGGGACCGGAGGGCCCTGAGTGGGATGTGTCCCAGGAGGGGTTGGGTGTTCAACGGGTGGTTACAGCAGACCGCTGCTGTATGGGGCCCGGAGCACTGTCTCTGCTGCCTTGATCTCCTGGATGTGAGTTTTGTGCTCAGCTGCCTGGTGCTGTGTGCGGGTTTCCCCGCGGGAGGCCCGGGCAAGGGAAGCGCCCTATTTCCTTCCCGGAGAAGTCCGCGCCCGATCTAAATCTACTAGCAATCCACGCTTCTGTGGTGGCCCCTCTCCTTTAGAAAGCCCAAAAGTTCAAATTCTAGCTTTGATTGTCTCTCCACTCACCAATTATGGAGATTCCTGTCTTCTGCCTCTCCAAAACGGTGCGCTCTGCTCGCCGCCATCTTGGAGTCCCTACTTTTTGTTTTTCAAACATCTCAATGAGTTTTTATCAGGTTTTAAGAGAATAATGTAGCACTTTGGGAAAAAGATGCACCCCAGCAGCCCTGCATTGGAGGCCAAGATGGAGAAGACCTCCACAGCCACCATGGCTTTGCCCTTGGTGCTCATGTAGACTGGGATGAAGGTGACCCAGACACTGCAAAACACCAGCATGCTAAATGTCAGGAACTTGGCCTCATTGAATGTGTCTGGCAGGTTCCTTACCAGGAAAGCCACAGTGAAGCTGCATAAGGCCAAGGTCCCTAAGTAAGCCAGCACAGAGTAGAAAGCCATAACTGAGCCCTTGTTGCATAAAATGATGACATGAGCATGTTCAGAGTGTACATCTGTGTCAATATGGGGAGGAGAGGTTCCCAGCCAGACTGCAGAGAGAATAAGTTGGATCAGGACACATATGGGGATGACAGCATTATAGACACCTGAGACAAACAACCTTCTCATTGTTCTCCCTGGTTTCATGACCCTAAAGGCCAGAATTACAGTTATAGTTTTTGCCAAAACAGTGGAAATAGCCAAGGTGAACACAAGTGCAAATGTCATTTGTTGCAGTATGCAGGAAGCTGTGTTTGGGTGCCCAAAGAAGAAAAAGGAGCAGAGGAAGCAGAGTAGGATGGAGATGAGCAGTATGTAGCTGAGAGTCCGGTTATTGGCCTTAACAATGGCTGATTCTCGGTGTTTGAGAAAGATCCCCAAAATTACAGTTGTTGTGAGAGATAAGCACAGAGAAGTACAGGCCAGAGCCATGCCCAGAGGATCCTCTAAGGAAAGGAAGGTAACTGCCTTGGGCAGGCATTGGTTTCTCTCAGGGTTTGGGTACTCTTCACGTACACAAGGGATGCACTCCTGCTGATCTGTGTGGAGAAAGTGATTCAACATTTCAGCTTTTACAACTGTTTAGTCCTTGCACATTTAATTCATGTTAGTGCTTTGCAATAATGTGTGTACCCTGGTATATTCTGCTTCCTGTTACTGCCAAGCTCATGAAATCTTTATCATTCCCATTTCTACTGTTTACCTTGTTTAATTAAAAATAAGCTTTCTGCTCGGCAGCTTATCACTGTTTCTCTAGGGCAGTGAAGTCTATTTAACTCATATTCAGATAAAGTAATACTATCAAGTGGGCCTTCAAATGCTTTTTTTATACTTTGAGATTCTCAGTATGTGTACATTGTATTTTGATGACATCAGTGTATAAAAATGCAGTTCCCTGTTTCCATCATCATGGGTTCTTCTCATTTTTCTTGTTACTCACTGTTTCAGTGGATATTTGTTATCCCACTCATATAATTTTTCTAAGGTAATGTGGGAATAAATTAGGTCCCATCTTCATGCCTCTGGAACAGTTCTCATTTGGCAGTAAATATACAACACTTCCATCAACAAACTCCAGCTATAAGCTCAGAACAATCATTACCTATCTCAGCTGTAGAAGTTGCAAATAAATTTCTATACTCTTTGACATCCTTTGACTCAGGACAGGACTCTTTGTCTGTCATTATTGATTCCAGAATAATCCTGGGAATTGTTCTAATTTAGACTCTTGTTCTTCCAGTAATATCCTGAAGTCTAAAAAATGACCTACATGTCATAAATACCATAAATCTATAAAATATTAAATCAAAAAGGGAGAACTACACAGCCATATCCTTTGAAATTGTTGAGAATCGCAAAGCCAGCACAGTTGCTTGGTGCTATTCCAGGAAAGCTGAGCAGATTGTTACAATCATTCTTCTTCTATCTCTAACTTCTGGGTTTTTTCCTGTGTGTTGCATTACTGGGGACTTTTTGCACTATGATTCAATTTCTGTTTGTTTGTTTGTTTGTTTGTTTGTTTCTACAGAAAAATTACATCTGAGTCTTTTTTAAAAATTAGGAATTTTTAAATTAATTATATTTTATTCACTTTGTATCTCAGCTATAGTACCCTTGCTCAGTCCCTCCACACTTTTCCACCCTCATCTCCTCCCATGCCCCTCTCCAAGTCTGCTGATAAGGAGTCATCCTTCCCTTCCCTTTAACCCTAGCCTATCAGGTCTTTTCAGGACTGCCTGCATTGAAAGGGGAACAGGGACTGTCTCTGACATAAACTCAGTGGCTGGTTCTTTGATCACCTCCCCTGAATGGGGAGCAGCCTTACCAGGCCATAGAGGAAGACAATGCAGCCAGTCCTGATGTGACCCGAGTCTAATAAAATTACTAAATTTATCTGTCCACTGTTCGCAAATGTTCTTTATGCCTGGATATTATTAAGCAAAGGTAAGCAGATAGAGAGATGAGGCCATTATTTCAGGAGTTTTCTTAGGGTATGTGCCCCTAAACAGTATACTGATGCAGGGTAAACAAAGGCAATATGTGAACCCTGAGAGGTCTGGAGATTCAGGTATAAATTTAAGATCCCTTTTTTATAGGCTTAAAGCTCCCTGAAAATGTAGTTTAAAGATAGAAAGTCACAGAGGGTACACTCCTAATGGAATAAAACTTCGTAAATGAGATAGAATAACTTAAATAAGCTTTTCTACTTGTAGAATAGAAGATGATACATATAGTAGAGGGAGCTATTTAGATTCCTTAAGGTAGAGTTATAGTACTAATAATGCTAATCAAATATGTTCTGTGTGTACTTTTTAAATTGTAACTGAGCTTTTAACCCTGGATATGTAATGAAAAAAAAAATATCAAACACCCATTCTGTACCACCTGTATAATCATTAATCTGTGTTTGTGCTGTGAAACTTGTATAAACAAGAGCCTTGTCAATAATAAGTCAGAGCCAAAGAAAGGTCTGAATTTTAGAAGCCAGCTGCTAGAGTCCCCTGACCAACTCAGCTAACTAACTCCCTCTCGTGCTGACCTCTCATCTGCTCTCTGGAGCACCCTGTAGGCAAAGAACTCTACTTTCCATGCTCAGGATTGCCCCACAGAAAGGCTCCTGGCACAAGCTCACAGAGAATGTACTGCCAAAAATAGAGCATGCATGGGACAGATCTGGGCTCTCTGTACAAATGTAACAGTTCTGCATGGTCTTATGGGAAAACCTAACAGCAAGACCAAAGCTGTCTCTGATTCTTTTGTCTGCCATTGGCTCCCTTTCTCCTAATTGGATTGCCTTGTGTAGCCTCAATTACAGAAGTTGTGCATAATCTTATTGCAACTTTATATGCCAAGGCTGGTTGATATCTATGGGGGACTTCCTTTTTTTTGGAAAGAAAGGGAGCAGAGGCACATTGGTTTGGGAGGTGAGGTGAGAGGGAGGGTCTGATTGGAGAGGTGTGAGCAGATGCTGTGATAGTACACAAATTAATTAATAATATAATAAAAAGAAATAATAACATTGTAATAGAAATTAGTGAAAGAGAAACAAAGAAAACAATACATAGAATTAACCAAAGGAAGAGCTGGCTTTTTCAGAAGATAAAGAAAACTGACAGATCCATATCTCAAGTAAATTAAGGAACAACAACAACAAAAAAAAACAGAGTACTCAAATTAACAGAATCAGAAATTACAGATAAACATTACTACAGAATTCAACAAAATTCACAATATTCTAAGGAAACATTTTTAAAACATACTATATTCTGGTCAGCTTAAAAATGGTCATGAGATGAATAAGTTATAGATTTGCCCAAACAACCATTTTTCATTGATGAATTCAACAATAATTCAACAACCTAAAGAGACCTAAACAGACCCAAGTGTAAATTTAAAAAATCAAAACAAGCTCCCACCAAAAAAAAGGATGAAAGATCAAAACAAAGAAACTCCAAGATGGTGTAGACCAGTGTGCACTGTATCTGAGGAGCAGAAATTCAGAGACTCTGAAACCAGTGTATGGGCAGGTGGCTAGATCCAGAGCATCAAATTGCTGCTTCCTGTTCTGGACAGGTCACCCAGAAAATGGAGTCTATCTGATCCAGGTCCTCTGTGGCCATCTCATGGCATCAGGAGTAGCAAAATTTGGGCCACCTGCCCCTCCACATACTCCAGCAAATTTGGATCCCCATAATCAGGGACTCCCTGCTCTAGCAGCCAGACTTTGGATCCCTCCTGCTGCCTGTACAGCAGCTTCAGAATCACTGGGAGAGCATCCCAGCCACCAAGCCAGTGTTCTACTGGTCACCTGTGGACACCAGGGGAACAATGAAATTACTGGGATCACAGATCCAAGGTGGCAGAGCTCAGAGGAATCTGAGTACAGGGAGCACAGTTTGGGACAGGCCTGTAAGCAACAGCTCAGCTTTATTCTGAGGATTCCCACAGATAACACCTGGGTCACCTGCATGTGCACTATGCTCATGATGAGCACCAGTACCTGCACTCCAAAATTCATGGTTCCAGTGCATGCACACACCTGTCCTTCAGTTTACTAGCCCCTACATATGTGTGTGTCCATACACTGCCCTGTGCCCTGCCCTTCAAGATGCTGGCATCCGAACAACCAGCATCCATTCTTGAGCCACTGCGTATTTGACATCTTCCTGAACACTACTCTAAACTCCAAAGACAGGAGGATCCAGTCTTTGGTGCAGTTTCCAGGAAGAAACAGTTAAGGCTACAGACAACCAGCTGGCTAACGGCCAGCATGGAAACAGAGTCAATAAAAACCAGAACATCCTGGCTCCATCAGAATCCACTCCTGAGAGCAATAGATATTCTAATGCAAATGAAACACAAGAAAAGGACATTAAATCTATGTTTATGCAGTTATTAGAGGCATATAAAGAGGAAAAAATAAATTTCTCAAAGAAATACAAGGCGAACAAAGAGAGACCATCATAGACAAGAAACCACAATTAAACAGGTGGAGGAAATTATTAAAATTATTCAATTCTTGAAAATGGAATTTGAATCAATAGAGAAACACAGAGAAAACCCTGGAGATGGAATATTTAGAGAAGAGATCAAGTACCACAGAGATACGTGTCACCCACAAAATATAAGAAATGGAGGAGAGAATCTCAGACATTGAAGATACAATTGAAAAAACTGATATATATCTCAAAGAAAACATAAAATCAGAAAAGTGCAAGGACTCCATGAAAAGATGAAACCTGAGAATAATAGGAATAGACTAAATAGATGATTCCAGGCTCCAAGATGCAGAATATATTTTTAATACAATCATAAAAGAAAATTTCTCCACACTTAGGAAAGAGATAACGTTAAGTGTACAAGAGGCTTACAATACACCAAATAGACTAGACCAGAAAAGAAAATCCTCTTGGCATACAATAATCAAAACAATAAATCTACACAATGAAGAAAAATATCAAATGTAGCAAAGGAAAAAGATCAAGTAACATATAAAGGCAGACCTATCAGAATCACACCAGACAGTCCAACAGAGGCTATGAGACCCAGAAGGGTCTGGGAGGATGTCATGCAAACAGACCACAGATGCCAATGCACACTACTGTACTCAGCAAAATTTTCAATCAACAGAGATGGAGGAAACAAGATATTCTATGACAAAACTAAATTAAAACAATATCTGTGCACCATCCCTGACCTTGAGAAGTTACTAGAAGGAAAACTCCAAACCAATGAGATAAACTACACCCAGAAAACACAGGATATAGATAACAGCAGAACAAAAAAAATCAAAAGAAAACAAGCACACACACACATACTATCTGTAGCAAATAAAAGAATAATAAAAGAATAAAACAATAAAAGAAACTGAAATTCATTGATGACTAATATATATCAACATCAATGGACTCAACAATCTGATAAAAAGACACATGCTAACAGAATAGTTATGGAAACAAGACCAACATTCTACACTTGATCTTAGGCAAAAGGCTGAGAAGTGATAAGATCCAACATTCTGCTCCATACAATAAACATATTTCAGCCTCAAAAGACAGACACTGCCTTGGAGTAAAGTGCTAGAAAATGGTTTTCCAATCCAATGGACCCAAGGAAGAAGTGGCAGTACCATCCTAATATGTAATAAAATTGTCTTCCAACCAAAATTAATCAAAAGAGAAGTGAAAGATACTTCATCCTCATCATAAAAAAAATCCACCATGAGAACAACAATATCTTGAACAGCTCTGCCCCAAATAGAAGGGCACCTGCATTTGTGAAAGAAACATTATTAAAACTTCAATCACACATCAGTCCTAACACAGTAATAGTGTAAATTTCAACACCCCACTCTCAACAAGTGACAGATCATTGTCACAGTAGCTAAATAGTGAAATAATGAATATTACATGAATCAAATAGGTCATGAATCAAGTACCTAATATAAGTCCTCAGAAATTTTCACACAGACACAAATATACCATCTTCTCTGAAAATCAAGGAACTTTCTCCAGAACTGAGCTCATATTCAGGCACAAAGCAAGTCTTATCAGATACAATAAGACTGAAATAATCCCTTGGATCCACGTACACCACCATGTTCTAAATCTGGACCTCAACAATGAGAGAAAGAGCAAAACGCCTACACATACACACGGAACCTGAACAACTCTCCTCAATGGCAGGTGTCATGGAAGAAATAAAGATTTTATTTATTTATTTGTTTATTTTATTGCAATAATTAAAGATTTCCTTGAATTCAATGACAATTAAGGCACAACATCCTGTACTTATGGGACATCCTGTACTTATGGGAAAATTCATAGCACTAAGTGCCTTCATATAGAATTTGAGACATCTCATACAAACAATCTAATAACACAACTGAAAGACCCTAGAAAAAACCAACAACAAGAAGCAGACCGGGCCAAGAAGAGTAGATGGTTGGAAATAATCAAATTCAGTGCTAAAATCAACATACTAGAAATGAAATGATTCAAAGAATCAACAAAACCAAGAGCTGGTTCTTTGAGAATATCAACCAGAGAGACAAACTCTTAGCCAAAGTAACTAAAAGGCAGAAAGAAGACCCAAATGAACAAAATAAAAACGAAAAGGGTGATATAAGGACAGAAACCGAGGAAATTAAAGGAATCATTGGGTCTTACTTCAAAAGCCTATACAACAGAAAAAATTTCATACATATATAAAGTGGACAATTTTCTTGATAGAGTCCACTTATCAAAGTTAAATCAAGACCAGGTAAACAAAAAGTCCTATCTCTCCTAAGGAAATAGAGCAAGTAATCAAAATCCCCATCCAAACAAAACAAAACAAAAACACAAAAAAACAGGGCCAGATGGTTAATACCAATACTCTTCAAACTATCCCACAAAACAGAAACAGAAGGAACATTAACAAATTAATTCTATGAAGCCACAGTCACATCACAGTCCACCCAAGAAAGATATGAACTTCACACCAATTTTCCTCATGAATACTGACAGAAAAATACTCAGTAAAATACTCGCAAACCAAATACAAGAACACATAAAAGATATCATCCACCAATGTCACATTGGCTTTATCCTGGACATGCAGGAGTGGTTCAGTCTATGGAAATCCATCAGTGTAATCCACCACATAAACAAACAGAAGGAAAAGAATCACATGATCATTTACATAGATGCAAAAAATCAAACCACTGTTCATGTTTAAAATTTTGGAGAGATCAGGGACACAAGAAACATACCTAAACATAGTAAAGTCAACATACAGCAAGCCTACAGCCATCATTAAACTTAACAGAGAGAAACTCAAACTGATCCAAATGAAGTCTGTGACAAGGCAAGGCTGTCTTCCCTCTTCATATCTTTTTAACATAGGATTTGAAGTCATGCATCACTCTGCAATGACAGCATTAGATCTTAGAATATAAAGAATATTTAATTAATTTTTCAAAATGTGATTGTTTGCAATAAAACATAAAAAAATTCTGTTTGTACTATGGTTGTCTAAGGATTGGCCTTTTAATATAATAAATAGTATATTTTCATCATTATGTTAATGTATTTTCCTTCTGACTTTTTATTTTTTCATAAAAAAATTCATTTTAAATCATATGAAAGAATGGGAGTTAGTATGATGGGGAAAGACTAGGAGCTCCACAAGGACCAAATATATCTGGGCACAGGGTCGTTTCTGAGACTGACGTTCAACCAAGGACCATGTATGGACATAACCTACAACCTCTGCTTGGATGTAGCCCGTGGTAGCTCAGTAACCAATTGGTTTTCCATAGCAAGGGGAACAAGGACTATTTCTAACAGGAACTCAGTGGCTGGCTCTTTGACCTCCCAAACCCCCAAGGGAGGAGCAGTCCTGTTAGGCCACAGAGGAGGACTTTGCAGACCTGATAAAACAGGGTCAGACAAATGGGGAGGAGGTCCCCCCCATCAGTGGACTTGGAAAGAGAAAGGGTGGAGAGGAGGGAGGGAGGGTGGGATTGGGAGGGAATGAGGGAGCGAGATACAGAGTTAATAAAATGTAATAAGAAAAAAATAAAAATTAAAAAAGAGAATAAATTAAAAAATAGCATAATTACCTCATTATGCCACTTCTTTTTCTTTGCTCTAAACCTTCTCCTGGACCCAACTTATATTTATTCACTCTCAAATACATGACCTCTGCTCATTAAATGTGTTTGTGTCTTTTGTGTGTGTGTGTGTTTGTATTTAGAAATGCAACCTGCTCATTTCATATAATGTTACTTGTATATGTTATCACACAGTTGACCACAACCTTAAAACACAGCCCTATTTTCATTTACGAAGACTTGCTTTTTCTATTGGTGATACTGAAAATGACAACTGTGTTGTAAATGCAGTTCAGTTTTTTGTGTATTCAGAAACAATCAGATGTAGTTTTCCTGGAGTTATTTTGAGGCAAGAATCATTAGGTTTGTTAATCACAGAAATACACATTGATCCTGGATAACTGGAGATCTCACATTTAATGGGGAGCTCATAGCATAGAATACTGCAAGAGCTGAGATGGCCATTCCATGCACCCAAAAGCAGGTTTTTAAAATTAGGGTACATATGAAACAATAGCATGAGAATTGCCACTCTAAACTTCACACATTGTGTGGCTTCAACAATGATTAATAATGAATTCAGGAATGAGTGTTAGAGACAAGGGGAACAGCACTACATTATGACACCAAGGTCACTTCTGAACTTTCCATCTCCATTCCCAAGCAGTTTGAGTAAAAGTATTATTTCTCTACCTGTCTGGTTAGAAATGTGCTGCTCTGGACAAAATGCACAAGAAAAACAGCAGACCGGTCTTTCTTTTTGTAGAACTTTCCAGAATCCTGGACCACAGCTCTGTGTACATACAGATTGAGGAGTCTACAGGCAACACACACACACACACAAAAAAAAAACTGGTCATGATATCAAACATCAGTTTAAAATAAGTTAGGCTAAATATACATAACCTATGAAAATTGTATTTATTTATGAGGAACTCTGAGGTTTTAATGTGGGAATGTAAAATGGAGATTTAAACTTACCATACTTTCCAATACTAAGTGTTCAACATCCCTTTATGGTGATCAAACTATGACTCACTACTGCCTATCCTATGTGAAATGTGTAGGACATCAACATATTCTCTTCTGTGAGGCAGCAAGTCAGAACTCATTTTATTGTATGAATTTTGGAACAGTGGGATTTTAAGAATCCAATCATATTTGCCTCAAAGCACACTTGTTTCTACCTTTATATTTCCAATCTTGTAGTAACATCCATGTACTCTGATTAAGCTGAAAGAGTAAGTTCAATTTTCTCATGAAAGATGGTTTGGCCGTTGGTGAATTATAATCTGTTACTTTTACTTTTACCCTTGACTCCCAGTGCCAGGGATTGTTCTATGCCTTTGTTTTCAAATGTTAGTGATATCACCAAATGGGATTTTCGCAAGTTGCATTCTTAATCACATAACTAATAAAATTCTAATGCAAATTTTAGTTTGTTATATGTTAGAAATTTTGTAGGACGGAAATATTTCTATCTTAGACCTCTTTTCTGCCTTGTTTTTGATTCAGTTTCTGTCTAATAAATTGTATATATTAACATGAATATGCTTCTGGAAAGCTGGATCAGCTGTTAAGAGTGCATACAGCTCTTGCACAGAAATATGAGTTCAGTTCCTGACACACATATCCATTGTTTACAGAAATGTCTTGTGTCCAAATCCATAATTTATTAAGTATTTATGCTAGCTCAAAACCATGTGAAACTATTGATATGCTTGAGTATGAGTTGTGTGAATGGAAGAATGCTTGAGCATCAGCTAGCCTGTATAATTAACATATGAACATATGTGAAAATTTACATAAGTCTGTGTGATGTGTGTGTTTACATATAGAAACACACATATATGCCTCTATATTACCATGAGCACTCGTTCATTCATTTACTGCATTATGAAAAAACACAAACATTTAAATTCAATTCCTCTAATTCTAGGTAAGGAATTAGCTGACATTATGTGTGCATTTGTATGTATATTTATATTTACACGTGTATATATATATATACATGTAATTCTGAAATATTGGTTCATTTCTGATATAAAATCATCAAATAGAACTAAAGACATGATTTACTATTTAACATACTTGCCACTTAAGCATGGAAATGTGAACTTGATCATGATTAAAGGATGGAAGAAAAGTTTGGTGCAGAAAAATAGGACAATAATCTAAATTTTATGATCATGAAGACAGAAAGAGAATCTAGGTAATGCTGTCCACTGAGTTCAGCAAAATCAGAAAGGGTTTCACAGAGATAAAAATAAAGTTAACAGCAACTGAAGAAGATAACTACATTTGACTGGGACTTAAGAAGCACATGTGCTTGTGTTTATGAACACCCACACACAAACTCACAGTCACAATAGAGCAAAGAAATTAAAATTTCACAATTATTTTAAAAGTTCAAAGAATCATTACACAATCAATTTTTATAATTCTTTACAAATAATTCCCTTCATATTAAACACTGAAAAATTTCCAGACCTGTTTGAAGTTGCTTGGCCATTGAATCAGAACTTCACTGATGAAAAAACCTTGATCTTGTGCACTCTTGAAGACAAAATCTCCCACTTTAAGTAGAAATACATTTTCAATACTATATGCAATAAAGTTTTTTATATCATATGTTTCCATAATATTCTTGTTCTCATCAAAGCTTATTTCATCTCCAGCAGCATTTATAAATTTAATTTTCCTCAGAAATGGATGCAGCTGAAGAGAGACATCATATGATATGAGTGGCCCACACAGATTACTGGCTGACTTTAAAGAGAAGTTCATTTTCCCTCTCTCTAACATGGCTTTTTTTTGTAAGTGCTTAATTTGTTTATTCGTCTTCCCAGTTGTTTAGTGAGATTAAAATTATTCCCCATAGAAATAATGCAAGACCTACTGAACACAAGTAGAAATATCATCTATGAGATGGAAGACAGTATTGTGTGTAGTATGTTCTTAATTGGAAAAAGTCCTGTGTTTTTCTCCATCACCAGAAAATAATATGTCAATTTAGAAGATGTAGATTTGAATAAGATCCAAAATGGTGGCACCCAGTGCACATGGTTACTAAGGCTTCAAATGTAGTGACTTCACAGCAAGTGAGAGGCCATGCTGTGGAATTGAAAATGCCAGTGTCTATGCTTCACATCTGTACAGAAGGTACTAGAAGGAAAACCCCAACCAAAGGAAGTAAACAACACCCAAAGAGACACAGAAAATAAACAACACTGCTGCTGCAAAACCAAAAGAAGACAAACACACAAACTCACTGCAATCATAAAAATCAAAACAACAGGCACTAGCAGTCATTAGTCATTAATATCACTCAACATCAATGGACTCAATTCCTTAATAAAAGACAGAGACTAACAGAATGGATGCTGAAACAAGGAGTCAACAATCTGATGCATAGAAAAAACACATCTTAAAAACAAAGGAGAACCTCAGGGTGAATAGCTGGAAATAGGTATTTCAAGGAAAGTGACCCAAGAAGCAAGTTGAAAGAAGCCATCCTAATATCTAATAAAATAATCTTTTAACTGAATTTATTCAAAACAGATATGAGAGGACACATATTGTAGCAAAAGGATACATATGATAGCAAAATCCACCAAGATGATGTCTTAATTCTGAATATTTTGGTCCAAATACAAGGGCACCTACATTTGTAAAAGTAACATTTCTAAAGCTTAAATCATACACTAATACCACCAGAGTCATGGAGGGACACTTCAAAACCCCACACTCACCAAAGGACAGGTCATGAAGACAGAAACTAAACAGAGAAACAATTAAATTAACAGAAGCACAGATCAAATGGTTTAATGGACATCTACAAAATTTTCACCCAGACAAAAAGGAATATACCTTCTTTTCAGCACCTCACAGAAGTTCTCCAAAAGTGCACATTGGCACATTGACTTGGTCAGAAATCAAGCCTCAACAGGTACAAGAAAATTTAAATAACACTTTTATCTTATCAGACCGCCATGGATTAAAGCTAGATTTCAATAACAATAAAAACAAGAGAAAACCTAAAAAAAAAAAAAAAACAAAACAAAACAAAAAAACAAAAACAAAAAAACTCATGGAAACGGAACAACACAGTGACCACTGGGTCAGTGAAGAATTTGATGAAAATAAAGGGACAACATAGCTAAACTTTTGGGACACAATGAAAGGAGTGCTAAGAAAATGTTTCAATGCATTAAGTGCATTCCTAAAAAGAATTAACGAATTCTCATTGTAGCAATTTCAAAACACATGTAAAAGCTCTAGAACAGACAGAAGTAATCACACCCAAGAGGAGTTGACAGCAGGAAAGAATCAAACTCATGGATGAAATCAGTGTCGTGGAAAAAATGGAAACAATACAAAGAATCAGTGAAACCAAGAGCTGTTTTTTTTTAGAACATCAACAAGAGAGACATTCCTCTAGACAAACTAACAAAAGGTCAGAGAGACAGTATCCAAATAAACAAAATCAGAAATGAAAAGGGGGGATAACTCCAAAGAATCATTATATAATATTTCAAATGACTATTCAACAAGTTTGGAAAATTTAAAGGAAATAGAAAATTTTCCTGATAGATTTTACCTGCCAAAGTTAAATCAAGATCAGGTAAGCAGGTTAAAGAGTCCTATAACCCCTAAGAAAATAGACACCTAAGAAGCAGTCATCAGAAGACTCCCAAAAAAAAAAAAAAAAAAAAAAAAATCCTAGAAGCAGATGGCTTTAGCATGGAATTCTACCAGACTTTTAAAGAGGAGCTCATGCCAATACTTCAGAAACTACTGTACAAATTCAAACAGAAGGAACATTGCCAAACTCATCCTATGAATCCACAGTCAAACTGGTACCTAAACCACACAAGGACCCAACAAAGAAAGAAAGGTTCAAACCCATTTCCATTATAGACTTCGATGCAAAAATACTTAGTATGATACTGGTAAAACCAATCCAAGACCACATCAAATACATCATCGACTATGATCAAGTAGGCATCATCCCAGGGATTCAGGGATGGTTCAATATATTTAAATCCATCACTGTAATTCACTGAAAGAAAAAAAAGTTAAATAAACATGTTCATCTGATTAGATAAAAAAAAAAGCCTTTAATAAAATTGTGCACTACTTCATGATAAAAGCCCTGTAAAGATCAAGGATACAAGCCCTGTAAAGATACAAGGCCCATGCATAAACAAAATAAAGGTAATATAAAAACAAGCCGATAGCCAAAATCAAATTAAATGGGGAGAAATTCAAACAATTACACTAAAGTCAGGGACAATACAAGGCTATTCATAGCTTTTCAGTGTAGTATGCTAAGTTCTAGCTAGAGCAATAAGACAACTAAAAGAGATCAAGGGGTCCAAATTGGAAAGGAAGAAGTCAAAATATCCCTATTCACAGATGATACACTAGTATATATAAGTGACCCACAAATTTTACCAGAGATGTTCTACAGTAGAAAAACCCCTTCAGTAAACTGGCTGCTATAAAATTTACTTATAAAATCAGTAGTCCACATGACTATAAATGATAAATGGGCTTATAAAAAATTAAGAAAACAACATACTTCACAATAACCAGAAATAATATATATTGGTGTAACTACACAAGCAAGAGAAAGACCTCTAATTCACATCTCTGAAAAAAGAAATTGAAAAAGATATCAGAAGATAGAAAGATTGCCCATGCTAATGGATCAGTAGTATTAACATAGTAAACATGGCCATCCTACTAGAAGCAATCTACAGATTCAATGCATTTACTATCAAAATACAAAAACAATTCTTTCTTCACAGCCCTTCAAAAAACAATTCTCAATTTCAAATGGAACACCAAAACAAAAACAAAAGCACAGAATAGCTAAAACTTTTTTGTATAATAAGAGAACTTCTGGAGGTATCTCCATCCATGACTTCAAGTTGTACTACAGAGCAATAGTAATAAAATCTTATGGGACAAAAGGAAAGCAGTGCTAAGAGAAAGTTCATAGCACAAAGTGCCTCCAAAAAGAAGTTTGGGACATCTCATACAAGAAACTTAATGACCCACCTAAAATCCCTAGGAAAAACAGAAGCAGACACACACAAGAGAAATAGACCATTGGAAATAATCAGAAATGAAAAGGGGGAAATAACTACAGACACTGAGGGAATCCAAACAATCATTCGGACTTACTTCAAAAGTCTATATGCCACAAATTTGAAAATCTAAATAAAATGGACAATTTTCTTGATCGATTTGACTTACCAAAGCTGAATCAGGACCAGGTAAATCAATTAAATAAGCCTATATCTCCCAAATAAATAAAAGTGGTCATCAAAAGTCTCCCATCCAAAAAAAGCCCAGGACCAGATGGCTTCAGCTCAGAATTCTACCAGACCTTCAAAGAAGAACTAACTCCAATTCTCTTCAAACTATTCCACAAAATAGAAACAGAAGGAACATTACTAAACTCATTCTATGAAGCCACAGTCACCTTGGTACATAAACCTCACAAAGACTCAACAAAGAAAGAGAATTTCAGGCCAATCTCCCTTATGAACAGTGATGCAAAAATACTTAACAAAATACTTGCAAACCGAATACAAGAACACATCAAAGATATCATCCACTATGACCAAGTAGGCTTCATCCCAGGTATGCAGGGGTGGTTCAAAATACAGAAATCCATCAATGTAATCCACCATATTAACAAACTGAAAGAAAAAAAAAAAAAAAACACATGATAATCTCCCTAGATGCTGAAAAAGCATTTGACAAAATCCAACATCCATTCATGTTTAAAGTATTGGAGAGATCAGGATTACAAGGCACATATCTAAACATAGTAAAGGCGATATACAGCAAGCCTATGGCCAACATCAAACTGAACGGAGAGAAATTTAAAGCAATCCCACTGAAATCAGGGACAAGACAAGGTTGCCCACTCTCTCCATTTCTTTTCAACATAGTGCTGGAAGCCCTTGCTAGAGCAATAAGAGAGTTGAAGGAGATTAAGGGGATACAGATTGGAAAGGAAGAAGTCAAATTATCACTATTTGCAGATGATATGATAGTATACATGAGTGACCCCAAAAACTCTACCAGGGAACTCCTACAGCTGATAAACACCTTCAGCAAAGTGGCCAGATATAAAATTAACTAAAAAAAATCAGTAGCACTTCTGTATACAAAAGACAAAAGGGCTGTGAATGAAATTAAGGAAACAACACCCTTCACAATAGCCACAAATGACATAAAGTACCTTGGTGTAACCCTAACCAAGCAAGTCCAAGACTTATATGAAGAAAGAATTAGAAGATATCAGAAGATGGAAAGCTCTCCCATGCTCATGGCTTGGCAGGATTAACATTGTAAAAATGGACATCTTACCAAAAGCAATCTATAGATTTAATGAAATTCCCATCAAATTGCCAACACAATTCTTTACAGACCTGGAAAGAAAAATTCTCAACTTCATATGGAATAACAAGAAACCGAGAATTGCTAAAACAATCCTCTACAGTAAAAGATCTTCTGGAGGTATTTCCATCCCTGATCTCAAGCTGTACTATAGAGCAACAGTTATAAAAACTGCATGGTACTGGCATAGAAACAGAATGGTGGATCAATGGAACCAAACAGAAGACCCAGAAATAAACCCACACACTTATGGACAACTGATTTTTGACAAAGATGCCAAAACCATACAATGGAAAAAAGATAGCATCTTCAACAAATGGTGCTGGTCCAACTGGATGTCTACATGTAGAAAAATGAAAATAGATCCATACTTATCACCTTGAACAAAACTGAAGTCCAAGTGGATCAAAGACCTCAACATAAAACCAGACATATTAAATCGGCTAGAAAAAAAAGTGGGGAATACCCTAGAACTCATTGGCACAGGAGACAACTTCCTGAACAGAACACCAACATCACAGGCTCTAAGAGCATCAATCAATAAATGGGACCTCATGAAATTGAAAAGCTTCTGTAAAGCAAAGGACACCATCATCAAAACAAAGTGACTGCCTACAGATTGGGAAAGAATAATCACCAACCCTTTATCTGAAAGACGATTCATATCCAGTATATATAAAGAACTAAAGAAGATGAAAAGCAGCAAACCATGTAATCCACTTAAAAAATGGGGAACAGAGCTAAACAGAGAACTCTCTGTAGAGGAATTTCGAATGTCAGAGAAGCACTTAAAGAAATGTTCAACTTCATTAGCTATTAGGGAAATGCAAATCAAAACAACCCTGAGATTTCACCTTACACCCATCAGAATCGCCAAGATCAAAAACTGAAGTGAAAACACATGTTGGAGAGGTTGTGGAGAAAGGGGAACCCTTCTCCACTGTTGGTGGGAATGTAAACTTGTACAACCACTCTGGAAATAAATTTGGCACTTTCTCAAACAACTAGGAATAGCGCTTCCTCAAGATCCAGCCATACCACTCTGAGGCATTTATCCAAAAGAGTCTCAAGTACACAAAAAGGACATTTGCTCAACCATGTTTGTAGCAGCTTTATTTGCAATAGCCGGAAGCTGGAAACAGCCCAGATGCCCCTCAACTGAAGAATGGATGCAGAAATTGTGGTACATCTATACAATGGAGTATTAATCAGCAATGAAAAATAAGGAAACCATGAAATTTGCAGGTAAATGGTGGGGCCTGGAAAGGATCATCCTGAGTGAGTTGTCCCAGAAGCAAAAAGACGCACATGGTATATACTCACTCATATAAACCTACAACATAGGATAAAACCACTAAAATCTGTACATCTAAACAAACTAAGCAAAAGAGAGCACCTTAACTAAAATGCTCAATCCCCATCCTGAAAGGCAAAGAGGATGGACATCAGAAGAAGAATAAAACAGGAAACAATCTAGGATCCTGCTACAGAAGGCCTCTGAAAGCCAGAAGAAGAAAAGAGGGAACGACCTAGGAACCTGCCACAGAGGGCCTCTGAAAGCCTCTGCCGTGCAGACTGTCAAAGCAGATGCTGAGCCTGATGACCAACTGATGGGCAGAGTGAATGGAAATTTATGTAAGAAGTGGGAAATAGTAAGAGCTGGAGAGGATGGGAACTCCACATGGAGAGCAACAGAACAAGAAAATTTGAACACAGGGAACTTCCCAGAGATTCATACTCTAACCAAGGACTATTCATGGAGATAACCTAGAACCCTGACAATGCATCCACTTCTGATGAGAACTAATAGACTAAGATCAGAAAGAAGGAGAGGAGGACCTCCCCTATCAGTGGACTTGGGAAGGGGCATGCATGCAGAAAGGGGGGGGGGGAGAGTAGGACCGGGAGGGGAGGAACGAGGGGCTTATGGGGGATACAAAATGAATAAAGTGTAATTAATAAAATTTACATGAGAAAAACAAATAAAATGTAACTAATAATAAAATAAATAAATAAATGAAGAAAAAAAGAAATAATCAAATTCAGATCTGTAATCAATGAATTAGAAACAAGGAAAAAATTCAAAGAATCAATGAGACCCAGAGCTGGTTCTTTGAGAAAATCAACAAGATAGAAAAACCCTTAGGCAAACTAACTAAAAGGCAGAGAAAAACTATCCAAAATCAGCCAAATCAGAAATGAAAAATGGGACATAACGACAGATACTAAGGAAATCCAAATAATCATTAGATCTTACTACAAAAGCCTATATGCTAAAAAAAATTGAAACTCTAAAAGAAATGGAAAATTTTCTTGAGAGATTCCATTTACCAAAATTAAATCAAGATTGGGTAAGTAGTTTAAATAGTGCTATATGTCCCAAGGAAATAGAAGCAGTCTCAAAAGTATCCCTTACAAAAAAGCTCAGGGCCAGAGGGTTTCAGTACCGAATTTTACAGACCTTAAAAAGTGTTAACTCTAATTCTCTTCAAACTATTCCACACAATAGAATCAGAATGAACATTACCAAACTCATTCTATGAAGCCACATTTACCTTGATACCTAAACCTCACAAAAACCCAACAAAAAAGAGAACTTCAGACCTATCTTTCTTATGAACATTGATGCAAAAATACTCAATAAAATACTTGCAAACCGAAACTCAGAACACATAAGAGATATCACCCACTATGACCAAGTAGTCTTCATCCCAGACATGCAGGTTCAATAAACAGAAATCCATCATTGTAATCAATCATATAAAAAAACTGAAGGAGAAAAAACACATGATCATCTTCTTAGATGCCAAAAAAGCATTTGACAAAATCCAATACCTATTCGTGTTTAATGTCTTGGAGAGATCATGGATACAAGGCACATCCCTAAACATAGTAAAGACAAAATACAGCAAGCCTATAGCCAACATCAAACTAAATGGAGAAAAACTTACACCCATTTCCATGTTAACTTATACTTTTAATTATGAGATGAAAATGTTTTATTGGCTTGACCACAGTAAATTACTAATAATGTAAGATTCTAAGCTTCCCCTGCTTATGAGTCAGGCTTACCTGCCATGGTAGAAGCCAGTCTGTGTTTCTCTCTTCTTTAGATCCCATTTCAGTTTTGCTCAATAGCATTTTATGCAGCGCATGGGCCATTGCATATACTGCACTCCATATGGAATAGCTGGGCTGAGAAATAGTCATCATATCATATATTTTACCCTTAGATTTTAGGGAAATGTTCACTGGACAGGGTTTATGATTTCCACATTGTGAAGCAAGAGGTGAACAATTAAAATTGTCAATCCAGAATTTAGAGAAATAAATATCTCCTGGGTAATGGGAGGGTGTAAGGGCCTCTAGAAAGTGATTGAGGCCAGGGATAGTTCTATTCTTTGAAAATGAGAAGCTTCCACTGAATAGGTTAACAACATACTTTCCATTTACTATAGATTCTAAGTATGTAGAGTGTGGCTTTGCAAAGATCCACACCTTTCTGATTAAAAAGAGATAAATGTCTAAATAGAAGAACAAGTCATCTGTATCACCATAAAATAAATTCACATTTACTGATGTATGGTGTTTTAAGATCAGCAAACCATAATCATATTTTACATTAAAATTCCAATTATCTGGGAGTGTTTGTGTAAAAGCCACACAGATATCTTCTGACACTATCTTTACTTTCAGGTCAGAGAGAAACTCCCTTCCTCTCCGATCATCAGACACAATGAGTCCCACCCACTTCCAGCCGAAGTGGAGCAATAAAGAGATCAACCCTTGGGTTAGAGCTCTGTCTTTATCAGTAGACATCTGATAAAGGGATGGGAATTCATCTTTGTCACTAAGCATGGAATCAAATGGCCCATATGTGACCTGAAGAAGCAAAGAAAAAAATGATTCTGTGTTTCAGGTAATTGGAACCAACACCCTGAGTGAGGATGTGACTTCATTATTCACATATGAAGTTTAAAGGACTGAATATTGTTAAGGAGGATGTCTTCTGTGAGATTAGCTTGTCTCTCAATGATGTGGTGGAATTCGGTCTTTTTCAAATACCATAGTCTCCAAAGTTACTAAGATGTCTGAAGCAGCCAATAAGTAAACAATAAGCTGTTCACTGGCTTTGAAAGGCATGATAGATCTCTCTGGTTGCAATAAAAATGCAACAGAGTATCAGATGTAGAAAAGACTGCAGAAAGCATTAATAGGTAATTTCTAGTCACATAACACCATATTTCTGAGAACCTTCATCTTTTGGAAAGCAAATACAGAGACTAACAAACTTTTTAGAGATTCAGTTTCCTAAATTAAAATGGTGCAAGTTCTGGTGAAGATCTGGAGCCACATTTCCAGGTGATATTGCATCATCCCTCTTGATAGATTTGATACAGACAAAAGTCAGACAGATGTAAACTATTGTCTTTTATTTTTTGTTACATTAGTTTAAAATACATTTATGAATTGTTTAACTGAGTGATAACAATGAGAGT
This sequence comes from Meriones psammophilus, assembly GCA_036365155.1. Lineage (NCBI taxonomy): Eukaryota > Metazoa > Chordata > Mammalia > Rodentia > Muridae > Meriones > Meriones psammophilus. The sequence goes on from JAEOAE010003079.1 coordinate 52,023, forward strand.
TACCATGTGGGTTTTTTATTCTTCATTATTGCTGACTCTTGTGCTCACCAAGTATTTTCTGTTTGTAGTAATGACTGCTGATAGATGTGATGCATTTCTTCAGTGTAGCCTGGCAAGTGTCAATTGTGATGATACAGCTAAGTAGTTGGTTTCTGTAGGTGCTATTCTGAGATCTACTTTCCTGAATGAGATCATTAATTCCTTGAAAGATTTTCACCAGTGATGGCATTAAACATTGTTCCAAACTTAGTTACATGTCCTGGACTTTCTTTTTCCATATGTCAGATATTGACAATTGTAGGAATTATGAGATGTTTTTATGCTAGATTGGGTAGTTAGGAATCTTTGCTGTAGAATTTGACTTATGATCAAATGCAGACTGAGTATCTACAACAGTACATCATTCATTTTTTTGGAGATCATGGGTACTACTAAATGATCTGCTTAGAAATTCTGAGAATTTCCTGTCCATGCTTTTCACCACACTCTGTCATCTGTTAACTATTGCGATATCAAAATAATTCATTCACTGCTATTTGAAATCTGCCTACACTAAACATAATCCACTTCTCTGTTTTTGTTTTGTTTGTTCTGTTATTGTTCTTTTGTTGGTTTGTTTGTTTCAGTCAGGTCTAAGATGTGATTGTGCTTAAAAATATGTTTCTAACTTACTTGTGGAACATTGTAGAGCTCTGAAAGGGTTGCAATTGCAGCAGAAAGTTCTGGCTTGTTTCCTGAAATGATTCCTAGTGCTTTGTGTTGAGTGTTGCACATGTAGTTAGGGATATAATCACTCCTTCCAGATAGCCACATCAGAGGGCCCTCCAAGGTCATTTTGTTAGAATTAAAGGCATTATAGATGTTGGAGCCCAAGGTCATATTAGGAAGCAGGTTTGAGTCCTTATTGATCTCTTCAATGGCAAAGTATAAGGTCAGCAAATATTGATAGTTTCTCCATTTCACTCTAAACCAGAGGAACAAAACGATGGGTATTTTCAATACATTTTTCTCAAAAAGTCTTTATCAAATACATGAACCTAGAGGTCTTAGCCTTTGACTTTTCCTGTGACCTGTAAATCTTGTGTGAATAAGCTCATGACAACCCAGGAACATCATCAAACTGCTCCTAAACTCTCAGAAGTTTAACAGTTTCTAATATTTTTGGTGTACATTGTGTGCATAAAATATCACTTGTTCGTTTCATATAAGTACTGTATCCAAAGGTGCTTAAGATGTTTCGGCTCATGAAAGCACTGGGTTAAGGAAGAGTCACTAAAGTGTTTACTAGGAATATAAATAAGAGCTTCATATCCTTTTCTTTTGTAATGATTCAATTTCATACTCACTTATGAAAATTCTAACAAGTTTATATGCACTCCAAGTGTTAAACTGTCTCTTTGTGGTATAAACAGATGCACAGGCATCTATCTATAAATAGACAACTTTAAATAAAAGCTAGCATCAGTTTTCAGTGCCCACAGGTTGGCCTTGGAAACATGTCTAGCTCCAGTTTATAAGATCCCTTCTGACATCTTTGGGCACCAAGGACACCTGTGATATTCACACATATATAAGAAGGTGAGCTCTCGAATAAATAAAATGAGAATAAATAAGCATGTGCAAAATAGTGTTCTTGGGTTTGAAAAATGAGTGATATGTTATGACTAGTTGCTGCTCTTGTGGAGGACCCTGATTCAAGTCACAGTAGCCAGTTTTAGGTTCAAATAGTGTGTATCATCAGTTCTAGAGGATGTATGTCCTCCACTGGCCTCTGAAGGAACACTGCACATAAGTGGTACACACAAAAACATGTTGGCAAAACACTCATAAACATAATGTAAAAATTTTAATCTTTACAAAAACTCAAAAAGTATTTATAAAGTAGTAAAGGAAAGGTGTTTCTCTAAGCTTGCAAATTAAATGAATGAGTAGAGTTTCCTAGGTAAGGCAGGGGGAAAAATAATTTAAAGTAACATATAAAAGAGAGGAAAACCAAAAGTACATTAAGACAGTACAAAAGTGCTCACAATGGGAGAAAGTGGAACTTTGTTGCAGGTAGGTGAGTTGAAATGTGTCACACATAGCCTTCAGTGCTTGGGGTTGGATGTTCAGAAGCCTGTTTCAAAACCTGTGGTAGATAAGCATCTGGGTGACCCTAACAGAGGGAGCTTAACAGAAATCATTAGCCTGAAGTCCACTGGGTTTTACTGAAGGAAGGATTCTGCCTTCTGACCATCACCAGGAAAAAATTCCATTTGGTTGTACCATGTTAGTCTGGGATCTGTGGCTAGATGTTCTGTTAAGAAAGAATCAATTGGGCAAAAGCAGGCAATTAACAACAACTGAGAGAAAGAGAATTTGTCTTCCTTAAGGATTATCCCATACTAAATATTGAACTGTAGGAATGTATGCATGTATAAATGAGAACTCTTGGACAGAGCTGTGTCTGAAAAGACTGGCTATAAAAAGTTCATTGATGTGGAGAGATTGCAATGTTGTAGTTTGAGAGGCTCATTACCATAGCCCGGGCTACCTGTAGTACCCTGAGTAGCCATTTTTGGACGAGTTATGGTTAAGATGATGCCTGTATCTGTATCTGTATCTGTATATCTATCTATCTATCTATCTATCTATCTATCTATCTATCTATCTAGATCTCCTATAGCTGAGATGATGAATAAAATAATTTTAGAATGTGGTAACCCAGCACATTCCTGGCTTTTCCACTCTGAAAGACAAGAATGACATCACATAGCCATCTTGGGACTGTATGATAACTTGTCCCATTTTGCTGTCAACATCTTCTCTGAGGTTTCCAGTGCTGTTTTTCTTTATATATTCTGGTTACTATGAAAATTCATGAAGCTGCTTCCACATTGTATCATGGAATTTGTGATAGCCTAAATTGTGTTCACAGACTCTCAAATTTATAGAAGAAATTCTATCTTTTTTTTCCATTTGAGCTGAGGGCTTATGTTTTTCCAATCACATGAAAGCAATACTAAAGACTAAAGTATCTATTCAGTTGGTTATAACTGTATATTTATTCATTTATATTGTGTGACAGGAATGCCACAAGAAGATCATCAGGGTCAATCAACCAGGGCCCAGAGGGTCCCAAGGAGTCTGATGCACACACCAAGCACAATGCATGGTCTCAACCTAGGTCTTTAACATATAAATAGCTGATGTGCTGATTAGGCTTCATGTGGGCTCACTAGTTAGTGGAGTGGACATGGACTATATTTTCTGTTTGTTGATCACTTTCCCCTGATGGAACTGCCCTAAGAGACCACAGGGGAGGAAAACAAACTCAGTCATCATAAGACTACAGGGGCTGGGATGTATAGGTAGGGGGAAGAAGAGTAGAGGAGGATATATATGGGAAAGAAAGTAGGATTGGGAGGAGAGAGTGGGGCCTATGACTAAGATGTAAATTGAATTAATCAATAAAAATATTCTAATGAAAAATATTATAATAAGTTAGATGCTCTCCCTCAAAGCCCTCAGAGAGTTCTGCTGTATATGGATTCAAGGAATGTAATGAAAATGATTTCTTTGCCAGACATCTGGAGTCGGTAGCTAAGATAGGCAGAAATGGCCTTTCCTTTAATCTTATTTCAACTGTGATGATGATGACAACTGAACCATGAATTGCCACATGCTTCACACACAATGAATCCCTGCCCAAATTTGGACACTGTTGAGTTAAATGCTCTACATTGCCTAACCAAGGTAGGTTACTTTTCCAAATTTGCTCCATAAAAAAAAAAAAAAATCTCAGGGTTCACAAGTCTGATGTTTGGTTTTCATGATGCCTTGTGTGGCAGCTGAAGACAATGTTGTTTTGTGGGGCATCCAAAGACTGTCAACCTCTGTTCCCTACAAGGTTTTTGAGAATACAATGAAGCACCCCAGACTGGGTGCCAAGGTATCCAGTACGTCTCTGTCATTTTGACTGATACAGAGGCCATTTGGATTATAATTCCTGATCAAATTTACCCATCTCAGATGTCTTCTCATTTTCATAGTAGGTTGTCACTATAGAAGTTTAGCAGAGGTTATGAAACTTTAGGCAGCTCCTCTGAACAAGGCTGTAGCTGCATCGTTAGTCCATATCATGCATGAAAGCCAGGCTTTGTTCTTTTCTACAGATATCTAGATTCCCTGATGAAGAAGGCATTACCTTGCTGACTTCACACTGAAAAATCTACTCTCACAAAATTAGATTTCAATGCGATTCAAACCGAAGCTACTAGTACCTAACAGTTAACATTTTATGGTTCTTTCATTTAAAAGAACTTGCTTGTCAATCAGTCAATCAGTCTCCTGGTAAATGCATTGATGGAGGAAAATAAATACTTTAAAGTTGATGGAAATTTTGAATGTCTAAGAAAATTATTTAACGTATGTAAATGCAAGTTGTAAATGTATGAGAAAGTGGTTTAAAGTATGTGAAAATGAGACTTAATGAGTTTAAAATTTCAGAGTTTTAAAATAATAATCACTAGAGTTCTGATATGTTATGAAAACCACCAGGTGAAAGCACTGGCTAGTCTTCTCATAGTTACAGGATCAAACTTTTTAATGTCCTTTCATTCCTGCTGAAGATATACTTCAATGCTTCTCATTGTGCTGAAATCTTATCTGTCATTAAATATTAAGAGAGAGGAAAGGCTGTTTGTTTTTTATCCCAGAACCATCCTTTTTTGGTGCCCAAGCTTATCTGTAAAGCAACAGTCTACTCCAACTATTTATAGACACTTGTTACCTGCTTTTCCTACAGTGAGAATTTCAGTGTAGATTATAGATTGTGGTCATGTTAATATATTTAGAACTTGTATATCTGTGTGTAAACTTTAAACAACTATGATTTAAGCTTCAAGAAGTTGAGACTTGATTCACCTATCACAGGTCAAACAGAATCTAGATTAAGACCGGTCAATTAACGATTCAGTCTTTTCTGTCTTTTATCCATCTCTGAGGATGGGCTCTTTTCTTCCTCCTGTGTTGGGATTCCTTCTCTCTCTGGCTGCAGTGGGCTACTGAACTATGGTTTCTCTATCTTGTGAAAGCATGCCTAAGAGTGTTCCAGAATAAATTAGATATCCTTGGCTTTTTTTTTTTTTTTTTTTTTTTTTTTTTTTTCTATTTAAGTACTCCATAACAATACAAGTACCAGGACCCTAGGCGAGTATGTTCGTTTCCTACTCAGAGAGGAAGTATGTATTGAAGTTTTAACAAAGTACTTTTCAGCAAAGGACCACCCTATTCCTAACACTGATGTTCAAATGAACATATGTACCGATTATAGCATCAACTGAAAAACAGAAATATAAAAAAGCCTAATGATTCCTCTACATTATCATAAATAACCAACAACCTACCATACAGTTTCTCAAAGAGATAAAGTGGAAGTTAAATATTTCAGAAAGTAAAGAGATGAACAACAGAAAAGAAGACAGAACCAAGCAGTGAATTCAACTGGGCATCGAGACAAGAATCAGGAGTCTCCATGAGAACTCAGATGAGGGATAGAATAAACAGCTGCACACAGGAAAGACTGAGTAGCATAAAAGACAAATAATAAGACAAAACTGAGATTGTGAGGGAGGAGAAAGACAGAAATGTTGCAAACTAAAATCATAAAACCACCAATCAAATCAGAGAACATTGGGTTTCCAGCAGAGCTAACTAAGCAGAGAACAGAATATGGGCATAAATGACATGAATTTCAGAACACTACATTACAACATCAGTGATAAATAAATAAATAAGTTATAAGTATGACCACAGTGTCTAAACTCTGAGATACTTTAAAGATACTAAAGACAGAACACATGAAACCGGAGATTCTAAGATTTGTACTGAGCACATAGGGATATTCAAGTTCACTTTAGCAGAAACTTTCCAAGTCTCTGGAAAGAAACAGATATTTAAACAAGATATTTAGATGGCCAAATAGACCTGAGAAGAATGGAAACTTATCTTGACATATTAGAGTCAGTGTGTTAAAAATATGTAAGTCTCACCATGGAATCACACCATGGGGAGACACAAAAGTTGTTCTTTTTTTCTATCCCTGATTTCGTGCTGACTGGAAACATAACAAAGAGAAGTGGAAATGTTTGCGATGCACAATGAAGCAGAAAAAATGTGAAACTGTTTTTCACATTGATCTGTATCTAGTTCATTATTCTCAACGAAATTACATGTGTTTAGCAGGCCATGTACTATCTTTTAACCAGAACAACCATAGCACATTCAAGCAAGTACTCACAGGTCGAACTTCCATAGTAGACTTGGTTCTCTGTCAAAAAAAATCTCGTCAGTTTGGGATAGATCAAGTGGGATGGAAATGGGGATAAATGTAGCGATGTTAACATCTGCCTCCTTGTAGGTGTTTGTCTCCCAGTAGTTGTCACAACCGAACAGAGATATCTCCAATGATGTATACACAGGTTGCAGGAGGAGGCTGAGGCAAAGCAAAGGAAGGGACATGTCAGGCTCTTCAGTACACAGAGACAGTCTGCATCGAGGCAGATCCAAGGAGATTATTGGCTTAGGTCCTGCAATAGGCTCAGACCTCAACAATGTCAGAGAAGACTTCATATGCTACAGCTGCTTCCTACTGTTGCTTCAGGCTCTCAGTCTCTGCATACCCAAAGGCCAGTGCACACACTGTAGCAAAGTCCAGACAACTGAGGGTCACAGTGCTGAGATATTTCTGTCACTGTAGCCAGACTTTCTCTGAATTTGCTGTCTTTTATTGTTCTATTTCCCTCTCATCCATGTACTCTTGGAATCCCATAGCCCTGAGGTTCTGCACCTGGTTCCTCCATGTGAGTGAAAAACATGTTTGGTTCTTTCTTCAACAACCTGCATGATTTCATCATGGTCCACAGTGACTTTGGAGAGGACCAGAGTCTGAGACAAAATTGTAGGTCATCCAAAAACAGTTTGTTTTTTTGGATTGCTGTTGTGAATGTAGTTTGAACATTTGATTTTTGCTAGGAAGGGGAGTAGGGAACGTCATGCTTTGATGACTTTGCTAGCCATTTGATCATTTCAACCAGTCAAGGTGACTAAACTAAGCAACAGGGAACATAGATCCAGAAAGTTTTAATGAGACCTGATAGGCTACAGTAAGATAGTGGAGGAGGAGGATGTCCCTTATCAGTGGACTAGAGGAGGGACATGGGGGCCTGGAGAGGGAGATTTCAATCATACTTTGACATGGGGTTTTGACCAAGAAAGTAAACACTACTGACTCAGCCTTATGCAGAACACCTGGGTTCATGGTTCTCAACTCAGCTTTTGCATTCAGACCTCCTCCTGGACGTCTGGCACCAAATTCAGAATTATACATGACAAAAATAGGGGACAAGCTGCTTATATTCAATTTAAGTCATGACAGGCAACACATTAACAACTTGTGTTCTTAGTTTATATTATCAGCCACTTTCCTCTTTACATTCTTTCCTGATTAAAAGAAAAACATGAGTCACCTGAAGAATCAGGATAGGGGAAGGCTTTAGAGCCTGTGAATATGAACTCAGTTTTGAACCTGGCCGAAGTCTTGAGATGGCTGGGTTCAGTCAACTGTCTCATAACAGAAAACAAAACAAAACAAAAAAAACCCTTCATCTCTATACTTTTTCTACTTTACTGTAATATTATTTTTTATAATTACTACTGATATAATTTCATGGTATTATTATTTATTATTGTTATAATACCATATATATAATATAATGAAAATCAAATTTTGATATCTAACTTAGGTAAAATTCATTCATGAAAATGCAGCCATGAAATTTCAAAAGAGCTAAAACTGCAAGAGGCTTTGAAGGTAGGAAAGTGAAAAAAATGATGTAATGTTAATTCTTATATATAAACAAACAAAATAATTAATTGATGTCTCCTATGTATAATCTTACAAAATTTTGGTTACTGGAATTTAAAAAATATATACAGATTGCACACACACACACAAGTCTATCTATCTATCTATCTATCTATCTATCTATCTATAGATGAATATACCTATATAGTGAAATTTCTATGTAGGCACCAGCTTAATTTCTCTATGTTCAGTGTGTTCTATAAGTGCTGTATTCAGTGATAGAGACTTGCAGTAAATGCACAGAAAAGTGTGCATTGTTTGGGCATTCCAATAAGACTCCTTTGGCCACCACCTCCAGTAGATATAACCCAGTCCTCATTTAAAGACAAGTGACATCCTATTGGGACTCTTTCGTATTATTTCATTTGGATCACCTTCAGAGATGTATATATTTTAGGAAGATCCTGCTCTATTAGGTTACTACAATAACATTCAAGTGACATTTCATCTTCGCTGTCTCTATATTACTTTCCTTAATGTCCTCTTTCTTCCCCACTTCCAAACGATTCTTCTTTATGAGCCCATTCTCTATCTATAAAGAACTATTTTATTGACCTATCCTAGGGAGATCTAGTTACCTGTTCCCAAACACTAGTCCCTTATTCTGTGTGTATCCTACATGGTTTTATGTACTGTAGGTTGCTTATCATTCACTTTAAAATTAATATTAACATGTAAGAAAATACATGCCATATTAGTATATTTGAACTTGTGTTACTATATACTCAGACTGATTTTTTTTTCTAGTTTGCCTGCAGATATACATTTACTTTCAAATTTCATGATTTACTTGTAAAATGACTGAGTAATATTTTTCTGTGTAAATGTCCACATTTTCTTTATCCTTCTGTTAATGGACAGTTGGGTTATATCTGATTTCTGGAAGTGTTGATTAGAGCAATCATAAACATGTTTGCACAAATGTCTCCATGGAAGGATGAAACATTCTTTGGATATATGCCCAAGAGTAGTATAGCTGGTTCTAGAGGCAGAACAATTCCCACCTTGCTGCAGAAAAGCCACAAGTATGTCCTTAACTAAACATGTTTGTACTCCTACTAGCAATGTCTGAATATTCTTAGCCATTGTGACTCTCTTTAGACCATACCTCAAACTACTTTTGGTTTCCATTTCCCCAGTGACTATGGATCTTGCACATATCTTTAAATGTTTCTCAGCCTTTGAATTATTTCTTTAAGAATTCTCTTGTGGTATCTTCTTCCATTTCTTTCTTCAGAGACTGAAAGTTTTTTTTTTTTTATACAAGTCTTCGACTTGCTTGTTTAGAGTTACACCAAGGTATTTTATGTCCTTTGTGGCTATTGTGAGGGGTGTTGTTTTCCCTAATTTCTTTCTCAGCCCTTTTGTCTTTTGTATACAGGAGGGCAATTGATTTTATATCTAGCCACTTGCCTGAGAGGGTTTATCAGCTGTAGGAGTTATCTAGTAGAATTTTTGGGGTCACTCATGTATACTATCATATCATCTGCAAATAGTGACATGATATGAACTCATGATCACGTCCACCTAAGGGGGTAGCAGCCTTACCAGTCCACAGAGGAAGACAAAGAAGACAGCCCTGATGACACCTGATAGACTAGGGTCAGATGGAAGGGGAGAAGGTCCTACTCTATTATTCGACTTGGGGAGGAGCACAGTAGAAGAAGAGAGAGATAGGGTGGGATTTGGAGGGGATGGGAGAGAGGGAGGGGGCTACAGCTGGGATACAAAGTGAATAAACTGTAATTAATAAAAATAAAAAATAATTCTTAATTTAGAATTGTATGTGTGTTTTATTTTGCTCGTATATTTTCTTGATATCTAATTTTTATATATGGCTTCTTTATGAGTTTGAATATTAGCATTTATTTGGCTGTGTAGTTAGTGAAAGTGTTTTAGCTTTCTCTACACTGCTACATTTTCAGAATGATGGTGGTCCTTTGTTATGCAGAAGATTTTCAGTTTTCTGCTGTATTTTTGTAGATTGTTTATCTTTATGCCTGGGCAAGGGCTAGGAAGATCTCCCCTGCTCATTGGTAAGTAAGATTAACAGAGTAAAACTCTCCATCTGAAGAAAAACAATCAATATCAGCATTCATTGCAATCATCATCAAAATTCCAGACAACTTACCAGATGTTGAAAGTATAATTTTCAGCTTCATATAGAAGCACAAACAAACCATGTCAGCTAAAAAAAATCCTACATAAGAACTGCTAGAGGGATCACCCATCCAAAGATTAAATTGAACTAAAAACTATAGTAGTAAGTAACAGCATGGTATTGGCAGAGTAACAAACACTTTGGTCAATGATGAGATTGAAGACCCAGGCAGAAATCTAAATACCTATGGACACTTGATGTTTTATATAAGAAAACTTGAAATAAACAGTGGGAAAAAAAGACAGCATTTTCAGCACATAGTTGTGGTCAAACTAGAAGTATGCACATAAAATAATTCAAATATATCCCTATTTTTCACTCTGCACAAAACTCCCAAAATATAGTATTGAAGAGCTCATTAAAATCAAGAAACAAAGAATCTAATGAATGAGAAATTAAGGAGTAACTTTGAACTCACACACTGAAAAAAAAAAAAAGACTTGTTAAACACAGTAGCATTTGCTCTAGTCTTGAGAATGTCTTTTTCATGTTTTGGACTGTGTTGGTAAGGCTTATCACTTGAGTTTTTGTTTGACCTCTTCAGTTTTTTATTTCTAGATTCATCTCAGTTTTTAATTTTATTGATTCCTTTAGTAATACAATGTCTTCAACTATCTTCAGTATTTTATTTCACTTTTTGTTTGTTTTCACAAACATCATTGAGATTTTATCCATATCCTGTGTATTATCCTAGATTTATTTGTGATTTGAGGTCATTGTGTTCTCCTGAGGCTATACTGAATTTCTCAGGGTCTCCTCTAGGAGGATTGTTGTGATTTGGTGTTTCAATGTTAATTATTTTGGTTTCTTACTGGTGTCTAGGAATCTGGGTTTGAAATGATTGTGATTCTAGCTTTTGCTATCTGGACTTGTCTATTTTAGGTTTGTAATGTTGAATTTCTTCACTTGTGTTCCCCTCTCTGGATATTAGGAAAATGTGTTGGCTGTGCATTGTCTTGTACAGAGTATTTCTCATTGTGTGTCTTGATAGGTCATTAGAGACACTAGACAAAGACTGTTTTTAGGTGTTAGTGATTACACTAAAAAAAATGATGAATAAAGATAACATTTACCTCAGAGTAAAGGGCTGGAAAAAGTTTTCCAATCAAACAGACCCAAGAAACAAGATGGAGTGGCCATTATCTATCTCAAAAAATAGCCTTTCAACCAAAATTAATCAAAAGAGATGAGAAAAGGACACTTCATACTCATCAAAGGAAAAATCACCCCAACAACCACTCAATTATGAACATCGATGACCCAAATGCAAGGGCAGCCTCATTCATAAAATAAATATTACTATAGCGTAAATCACACATTGAATCCCACACATGAATAGTAGGAGAATTCAACACCCACTTTCTCCAATCGAGAGATCATCAAGACAGAGACTAAATAAGAAAATAAACTAACGGACATCTTGAATCAAATGGGTCTAACAGATATCTACAGAATATTTCTCTGCAGCTCAGGGATCCATCTCCAAAACTGTCCATATATTCAGTCACAAAGCAACCCTCAGCAGATATAAGAATATTGAAATAACTCAGTGAATCTTATCAGACAAACATGGATTAAAGCTGAATTTCAACAACAATAGAAACACCACTGGTCCATGGAAGAAACAAAGAAACTAAAGACATACTAGTTTTCAATGAAAATGAAGGCATCACATACCCAAACTTATGAGATACAATGAATGCAGTGCTAAGAGAAAAGCTCACAGCACTTTGAAAATGGAAGTACCTTCATAAAGAAATTAGAGAGATACTATTCTAATAACTTAGCAGGACACTTGAAAGCTCTCTAACAGAGGGAAGCAAACACACCAACATGGAGCAGATGACAAGTATTATTTAAACTTGGGACTGGAAACAAAGAGATCGATATAAAGAATCGATATAAAGAATCAATAAACCAAAACCTGTTTCTTTGAAAAAATCAACAAGATAAACAAACCTTAGGAAAAATAACTGAAAGGCAGAGGGAGATTATCCAGATCAACAACAACAGAAACAAAAGGAGGGAAATAACTACAGACAATGAGTTCTTGCTTCAAAAGCCTATATTCCACAAAATTAAAAAATCTAAATTAAACAAATTATTTTCTAGATAGATTTCACCTACCAAAGAAAAATCAAGATCAGGAAAAATTTTAAACAGTCCAATAACCACTAAGAAAATAGACAGAATCATATTTTTTTTTTCTCAACCAAAAAACAGAAAAACAAACAAACAACCAAAATACCTGTCCAGGTCCAGATTGTTTTAACTCAGAATTCTGCCACAGATTCAACGAAGAGCTAATATAGATACTCTTCAAGCTGTTCCATAAAATAGAAACAGAAGGAACATTGCCAAATTCACTCTATGAGGCCACATCACCCTCACACCAAAACCACAAAAACCAACAAAGAAAGAGAATTCCAGACCAATTTCATCCATGAACTTTGATATTAAAAAAAAAAAAACTCAATAAAATACAAACTGAATCCAAGAACACATCATACACATCATCCCAGGGATGCAGGGATGGTTCAACATACAAAACATCATCAATGTAATCCACCATATTAAAAAACGCAAAGAAAAAAATAACAAGGTCATCTCATTATATGCAGAACATATCTTTGACCTAATCCAACATGCCATCATGATGAAAGTCTTAGAGAAATCAAGGATACAAGGTCAATATTTAAACATAATAAAGGCTACCTACAGCAAACTGATTGCAAGCATCATATAAATGTAGAAAAACTCAAAGCATTTCCAACAAAATCAGGGACAGTTGTAGGATGCCCACTCTCTCCATACCCCTTCAATATAGTATTTAAATTCTAGCTAGAGAAATAAGACAACTATGGGAGATCAAGGGCATGCACATCTGCAAGGAAGAAGAAACTGAAGATGTCAGAAAATGGAAATATCTCCCAATCTCCTGGATCCATAGGATTAACAGTGAAAATGGCCATCTAACTAAAGGTAATCTACAGATTCAATGAAATCAACATCAAAATACCAACAGTTCTTTTCAGACCTTGAACGAACAATACTAAACTTCATATGGAAGAACAAAAAACCCAAAAGAGCTTAAACAATCCTATACAATAAAAGAACTTCTGGAATTATCTCCATCCCTGACTTCAAGCTATACGACACAGCAATAGTAATAAAAACTGCATGGTACTGGAATAGAGATAGACTGGCTGGTTGATCAATGGAATTGAATCAAAGACCCACAAATAAATGCGCATGCCTTTGGTCAATTGATTTTTGACAAAAAAGCCAAAACCATACAATGGAAAAAAGAGAGCATCTTCAATAAACGGTGCTGGTCTAACTGTACCTCTGCATGTAAAAAAAGTGCAAATAGATAAATATTTATCTCCCTGCAAAACAAAACAAAACAAAAACCTCAAATCCAAGTGGGTCAGAGACCTCAATATAACCACAGATACACTAAATCTGTTAGAAGAGAAAGTTGGGAAGAGCCTTGAACTCATTGGCATAGGAGACAACTTCCTGAACAGAACAACAACAGATCATGCTCTAAGATCAACAATCAAAAAATGGGACCTCGTAAACTGAAAACTACTATAATGAAAAAAAAACCTATCAATGGAACTAAATGTCAGTCTACACATTAGGAAAAGAACTCATCAATGCCATTTTCAACAAAGTGCTACTATCCCAACTATACAAAGGACTCAAGAAATCAAACACCAATAAAATGATCCCATTAAAATAATTGGCACAGAACTAAACAGATAATTTTTAACAGGGAAATCTTGACTGGCTTAAAAGCATTTGAAGAAATGCTCACCTTCTCTCATCATCAGAGAAATGTAAATCAAAACGACTCTGAGATTCCATCTCATACAAGTCTGAATGGCTAAGATAAAAATCTCAAGTTACAGCACATGCCAGTGAGGATGAGGACAAAGAGACACATGCCTTCCTTGCTGGTGTGAGGGTAACCTTTTAGAAGCACTTTGGAAATCAATCTGGCACTTTCTCAGAAAATTGGGAATAGCCTTACCTCAAGACCCAGCTATACCACTACTTGATATATACCCAAAAGAGGCTCAACAAGGACACCTAATCAACTACATTCACAGCAGTTTTATTTGTAGTAGCCAGAATATAGAAACAACCTAGATGTCCCACAACTGAAACATTGATAAAGAAACCGTGGCACATTTACACAACGGAATACTACTCAGCCATTTAAAAAAAAATACGAAATTTGCAGGCAAATGGATGGACTAGAAAATATCATCCTGAGTGAGATAATGCAGATCCAGAATGACACACATGGTATGTACTCACTTATATGTGGATTTTAGTCACTTCATACAGGATAAGCATAATATAAAGCACAGACTAAAAGGAGCTAAGTAACATAGAGGAGCCAACGGAGAATGCATAAATGTCACTCAGAAGAAGAGGAATAATAGAAGTAAGGTTGAAGATAGAGAACAAGGCTGGAGAGGGGATGTAGAAAGTTAAGAGAATGGAGATCAGAATTGGGGGTGAGAGGACAGAACACATTTAGTGAAAAGAGAAATGGAGAGAGGGGTATATCTGTGACAAGCTGGAGACCTAACTCAGGGTATGCTCCTAGTAGAGGGAGGGGAACACCAACACATCTTCAACCCCAAATTGACCCTGCATGCAAGATATGTACGGAAAAACATAGAACAGTTAGAACCCAGATTGAAGGAATAAACACCCAATGCCTGACTCAACCAATACCCACACTGTGGGAGTATGGCAACCTCTTTCACTATAAATAACACTCCACTAAGGTTCCAGAAAGGAGCCTGTCAGAGATATTCTCTGAGAGTCTCTACCCAGCAGCACCTCAAAATAGATGTTGAAACTCACAGCCAAACATTGTATGGTGTGTAGAGTCTTGTGAAAAGTGGCAGGAAAAAGAGAAGGACCTGGATGTGACAGGAGATCCACAGGAACACCAACAGGCCAACCAACCAGGTCACAGAGATGCTTGCTGAGACTGAAGCATCAACAAGGACCAAGTATGGACTGGACCTAGGCCTCTAATAAGATGTAGTTGATAGGCAGCTTAGGAATTATGTGAGTGTTCTAGTAAGGGAAGTGGGGTCTGGACTGGACACTTACTCACTTGCTAGCTTTTTTATCACTTCCCCATGGTGGGATTGCCTTGCTAGATCACAGGTGAAGGGGACATGCTATTTCCCGATGCAGCTTGATGATCTGGAGTGTATGGGAAAGGGAGTTTTCCTTTTCTGAGGAACAGGCAAGGGTAGAGGTTTGAGGGAGAGACAGAGGGAAGGTAAGAATGGGAGGAGAGGAGGGATAGGGCTACAACCATAATGTAAAGTGAATAAAAAAATTTAAAAACAAAATAATATAGGAACAATAGAAAAAAAATGGTAGGTTATTGAATCTCAAAGATATTGGATATTGACACTAAAAATAAACTTATAATTGCTTACATTGGTATAGATCATTTATATATTGTTACAAAATTAAGGATATGTCTTGGTACAGCATACTATGTATCAACTCTTTAAAGTATTGAATCTATATAGTCCTTTAAAGTGCAATATGAAGTTCTAGTCTGGTTGAAAGCTACTATGCTAAACTGTTTAGGATATCTAAGAAATGAAAACTAATAATGAATCAAATTTGTTGTTTTGATAGGTACATACAGATGTTTATTGTTTTTGTTGTTTGTTGTTTTTTTAGTTACATACAGATGTTTTCTAACCTAATTAGTCAGTTCATAGCTAGAAACAAGTAATTCAAATATACTAGAGATAAATATACGGTCTTCAGGAACCTCCATGATCTATAGAATATGGAATTTAAAGATATTTTACTAACTTGAATTTTATTAATTTGAAGATTTTTGGCATTGAGATATGTTGGCTCCAGGAAGCATGCATTTCAACTTCAAAGAAGATGATGGGAATCAAAAATTCTCCTTTAGGAGATTGGTCCATATGTGGCAACCTAGCAACTGGAAAGGAATGCCCTTACTTCTACTGCATGGACAAATGCCCTTACTTCTACATGCTGGACAAACCAGATGCAGGAATGCCAACTACAGAGCTTTGCAAGGACAAGGTAGGCAAGTGCTTCCAATACCTGCTTCATAGTAAATTCTGTCAGATATTCTGAGTCAGAAGCATAAAGATGATGTGCAATGTTTTAGCAATACCTTGGTTGACTGTCCAGTCAGCCAGACTTCTCTATAGCTTTGGACTGTACTTCCTATTTATTTAGATAATATTAATCCTTCTCAAGTAGCTTGGGTTAAATGCTAAATAGTTATAATCTTACAATTAAAACTAGGTTCTTTAGGAAATAAGAAGTTGTTTTAAGTGTGTAAAGATTTTATTAGTGTTTCAAATGTTGATACAACATGATTTAGGTACAGAACTTTGTACTCCCCAAGGTAGAATACATAATAGAATACTTTCTTCAAGGTTGCTAGTTACATATGGACTAAACACTGTGGTGTAATATTTACCTGATAGTATATGATATAGTTATTATATATATATATATAGTTATTATATATATATTATATATAATATTATAGTATATAGTATACATAGATAGTATTAGTTAGAGGAAGAATTCTTTCATTTACCCAAAAAGGGGAATGTTGCAGGATATTTGTTGCCATTGTGAACCCCATAATTTTTGGACAAAAAAATTCAATTAGATTTTTTGCTGCCTTCAAAAAAGTTTAATATGTCAATGATAGTGATTTTATTTCTTATTTTTATTTCTTTTCCATCTTACAACTATGAAAATACCACCTCCTCATTCCTCCTTCCAAATACTCCCATACACTCCTTATTGCTGTTTTGCAAAGTTATGGTGTCATTTTTCTTTGTCATTACACACACACACACACACACACACATACACACACTATTTGATCATAGCAATAGAAGCACTAACAAAGACAAACACTAAAGAAAATATCTCAGACTGGAAAATGCATGCTCAAAAACCACCACAAGCTCAATTTCCAGTACACACAATTCCTGAATGAAATGTCACAGGCAGGACTAAGGCCAGAAATTTATTCACTGAACCCGTACAGTAAGTCCTTCTAACCATCAAACCACTTAACTTAAACCCTCCATCCCCCAGTTCTAAAGCACAGAAAATCCATGTCCCCTATGAAAACACTAGTCTCTCAATCTTCTAACAGAAGAAAAAATCCTGCTTCTGGAAATGCCTGTCTTCTCTCTTTTAATTTCATGTCAACTGCATTAATGCTGATCTAATAGACACTACAACATTCACTGAAGAAAGCAGAGAATCATAGTTTAAAAGTTTTTGTTCAAATAAACATAATGGATTGACTTCTAACTGTATAAAATCTAACAACCTTAAATCAAGATGCAATAAATTATTAAAATAGGCACATAACAACCAAGATACAAACGGTAATTTAAATCTCTCAATTAAAAGAAAAAATAAAATGAAGCAAGCCTATGTCTTGGATGAATTCTACAAGAGTCTCAAAGAACTTACTGCAATACTCCTCAAAGTAAGGAAAAAGGAAGAAGGAAAAGGAAGAAGCACTTTTATATTTTTGATTACACACCAGTATTTTCTTGATAACCAAAAAAATCAGCTTCTGAAAATTAATAGTGCAACCTAATATTGTGTTAACTAATTAATAGCCCATGTCATAAAAACTTCTATATAGGTACTGAGTTATATGTACAAGAGACATACTAACTTACCTAATATATTATGACTGGAAGCCATGATTGCACACTATATCAATATCTATGTCAATTATTACTGATTGTCATAATACTAAATTACATAGTGTATTAAACATTCAGAGTTCATTTTTTATTTACCTAACATTGACTGAATGAAGAGATCAGTTGAGTTGCTCAACAATCATCTTGATGATACACTATTTGAAGGTGAAATGAGGCTCCAAAGTAAATGATTCCTAAATTTATATCTTGTTGGTTTAAAACCCTCACATTACACTTATCACTAACACGTTGAGATATGGCCCAGGCTCATGAGCACTATCTGTGTTCTAAAATTTAATAATAAAAGCACATTTTTGGTTTCACCTTCATCTTATTAAAACTAAATAATCTGTTAAAGCAATTACTTTTCAGTCACTGTTGATTCTAGGACAGGCTAGTAATTGTCCACAAATGGATCTTCTTATGGTCTTCTGTATGTTCAAGTTCAGGTTCAAGTTCAACTAATAAACACCAAATAGTACCACGTTTCAATTAGCAGGGTGATTCTGGAAAACACACACACACACACACACACACACACACACACAGGTATCTTTCTGTATTTCCTTCCTTCCTTTCCTCTTCTTCCTCCTCCACCCATTACTTTTACTCTTTGCCCATGAGTGTATGCCTTCTGGCCAGCAGATGTGGCTAGAGACTTATGTACTAAGTCCCCAGCACCAAAAGCACTAAGAACAGAGCACGTTATCCACTCAGTCCCCTGAACCCTAAGCACCATTTGTGCATTGTTCAGAGAGTATGTATGCCCTCAGGCCAGCAGAGGTGGCAGGATCTTTATGTACTAAGTCCCCAGCAACGCAACCACTAAGCACAGAGCACCTTGCATACTCAGCCCACAAAACCCTAAGCATTATTTTACGTCCTGCCTGCTCCTGCATCCACAGGACGGCAGAGGGCGCCAAAACACCCTATACAAGGTCGTGCACAACCTGACCCCCGAGGGGGTGAGGAGAGGACTAGGTGCACCCATCTCCTCCAGGATGCATGCAGGCTTGGTGGGAGCAGAGGATTGTGCCCCTCTCTTCCCACCATTCCCCTGCCTGCTGCTCTGCCCCAGGCACGAGCCACTCCTGGACTCCTGGCAAACAGACGAATGGACAGCAGGCGGTGGATAGGAGAAGGAAGACAGGGAATCACCACAGCCTCCCCGCACATGAGCGTGAAGGGGTACTTTGTCAAACAGCTTGGAATAAGAAGGATGCTGACCTGGGAAAACGGTCCCAGGTATTGGCGCAACCTATCACGGAAGTCCCGCCCCTTCTGGTTTCCATACCATATTTGCCTTGCAAAGAGCAGAGACTTCTGGGCTTGGAGACCCCGGGTCACCCTCCTTTCCCACCTCCCCTCTGCCCGCCATCTCCCTGCCCCCCTCTAGTCACAGACGGACCTTTACCCCTTCCTTTCCCACTTTGGAGAGCTCCTGGCTCAGTGAAGTACCAACAGTCCCAAGATGCATTGCGGCAGAGGCCCACCAGCCTGAGAACTGCAAACATAGCTTCGGAGCAAGGATTTCTGATCTGGGATTCTATTAAGAAAAAAAAAAAAAAAAAATGGGGTCCAGGCGGACCGATGCATACTGGCATTGCTTGCAGTCACGCCTTTCCGTTTCTCCCTGCCTGCAGCCTATCTTTGGCCAGGTGCCGCCTACAAATCCCAGAATCCCCTGCGTGCGGTTCCCAGCATCAAATGTCAGCATTCCCTCCCGAGTGAGTAGCCCGGAAGTAAGCACCTGTAGACTCCTCACACATTTGCTGGTCCGTGGCACGTCCACAAATAGGCCCACAGGATGAACTTGGCTCGTCCTCAGAGCCCACACAGCCTTTCCTGTGGTCCCGATGTCTGCGAATCTCCCAGACACGCCATAGTGTTCGTAGGATCACGGTTGTCCAGGAGCTTTGTGACGTCACCGCCCCGCCCCCTGACCCAGAACTCAACACACCGGAGCTGCTCCTGCTGCTGCTACAGTAAAAAATGGCCAGTCCTTGGTAACGGGAGAACTCGTCTTTCTGTCTCTGCCCGTTTGATTACATCTTCTGGAGTCAGTCACGGATAATAAATCTCTTTCAAATATTAAAAAAAAAAAAATTAAATAAAATGCTGAGTATGGTGGCCTATGCCTGTCATCCCAGCATTAGGGCAGGCAGTGGCAGGTAGATCTTTGAGTTTTATTTGCCCCAAAATCCCACCATCAGGTGAATTGTACCTCTTTTATGTGACAGTGATTAATATTCTTTTTTTTTAATTACATGACTAACTGCTGGACGGATGGCTCAGTGGTTAACGTGGTGCCCACTGCTCCTAATGGACCTAAGTCCAATCCCCAACACCCACCACTGTCTGTGAATCCAGGTCCAGTGCATCTGACTCCCTCTTACACACAGGAAGGCTAAGAGATAATTTTCTAAAGAAATTAAATTTAATAAGGAAAATAAAAGCACTGATCAAAAAAAAGGACTGTGAGGATGTCAGGAATGTCTGATTGAATGTCTGTGCATGCACAGACACAGACACATACATACACAGAGAATATAATCATAGGTCCCCTCATCCAGCCACTCATAAACCATATAAAATATTTAGTATATAAGAAATATAATATATAATCCAGGCACTTGAGAGGCAGACACATGCCAATCTCTGTGAGTTCAATGTTGGCCTGGGTGATGGATAGAGTCCAGGACAGACAGGCCTACATAGAGAAACCTGGTATTAAAAACAAATCAAAACAAAAAAGAAGATTAAAAAAAGAAAAAAAAAATCTGAGCCAGGTTTGGTGGCACAGGGCTTAATCACCAGCACTCTGGAAAGCAGCAGCAGGCCAGTCTCTGTCAGTTCAAGGTCAGGCTGTTCTATAGATATAGTCCAAGACTGCCGTGGCTAAAAGGAGAAACCCTGCCTCAAAATACCAAATCATCCATGTATATAAATATATTTTAATATGTATTTAAATATATATTTAATATATTTATTTAATGTATATTTATTAAATATATTAATATAAATAAATACTTAATACACAATGTAGTTAATAATAAATATTGTTTTAATCATATACATAAAATCTGGGCCAGTCATGGATGCACATGTCTATAATCCCAGATCTCCAGGAGACACAACTATGCTGTTTGTGTGAGTGTAACATCACCCTAGTCTATAAAGCAAGTCCAGGATATGCAAGACTACAGAGAGAAACCTTGTCTAATAAAGCAAGGGCTTTCATACCCATATGTTTAGATATGTCTGAAATCACATACTGTGACTTCAACTAGGCTATTAGAAAGTCATGTCAGGCATGGTAGAACAGATCCTTATTCTCACCACTTGAGAGGCTGATGAAGGTGAATCTCTCTAAATTCAAGGCCAGCCTGATTTACAATGAAATTTCTAGACTGGCAATGATGAACAGAGACAGCATGTCTCAAAAACAAACAAACAAACAAAAAACAAACAAACAAAAAATGCACACACATTAAATTAAGTTAAATTAAATTAAATTAAAACAAAAAATCAGAGCCTGAGAGGTTGACACAAGCCTGTAATACCAGCACTCTGTCTAGCAGAGAGAGGCTGATCTATGTGAGTTCAAGCCTGCCTGGTCTAGAAGGTATGTCAGGTAAGTCAAGTTCATTCAGAAAATCTGTCTCAAAAAATAGCATCCTGATATGCAAACAAACAAATTAACTTCTAATAACAGAAGGCCACTGCTTTAATCATTTCTGGTGGCTGTGACTGGAGCTTAGGACAGAGGTCTGCTGAGCTGGAAAACTACCCCAGTCATTCCTTTATTTTTTATTTTTATTTTTTCATTTTACTCCCATTGCCCAGGGTCATGTTCACTTTGGATTCTTCCAGGTGTCCCTGATATGGTCTTTCTACATTCTTCCCCACATCTACAATAACTTTCATCTCCCCCATACCTGGTACCTATCAGGTTCCTTTCTTTTATATTTCTATTTTTGTTCTCACAGCACTTTTGGTCACTCACTCAAGGAAGAAGAAACTTTGCATTTTCCCTGTGGAGACACATGACTCCCACTAAACAGACTCAAGCTGGAAACCCAGTCCCCAGGAAACAGCCTGAAAGCTCTCTTATGGACTTAACTGTGTTCTTTAAACAACCTGTTGTAGGCCTGTGGATGTAATTTAATTAGTATAGTATTTGTCTGGTATGTAGAAAGCCCTGGTTTTCTTCTCTAGCACCACATATACTATGTATGTTGGTCCCTTCCTGTGATCTCATTATCTGAGAAGCAGAGGCCAGAAGATCAGAGATTCAAGGTTAGCCTCAATTTTATACTCTGACTTCAACCTGGCTACAAGAGACCCTCCTTTAACACAACCAAACACACAAATCTTTAAATGTCGACACCAACTGAAATACAACAGCTGAGAGAGTAAGGGAAGAACTGACACCATCTTGTTTTTCAGACACCATTTTGAATGTTCCTGTCCTTTAGGTGACCCAAGTTCTCCCACGAAGATCTTGGCAAATAAAAATATATACAGAAGGAAACTGGCAAGTGAAAAATTCCAGGGGAAACTTGGCAACAGCAAATAGGCCCACAGGATGAACTTGGCAAGAATAATTAGGCCCTGCACCTGGAGCCAACCAGTGAAATAAAAGTACATACATAGTTCAGGGCATTGCCCAAGTCAAAGTTCCTTTTTCAATAGCCTGTTTCCTCCTTATGGATTAGCCAACTGGTCCAAAACAATCAGCTTAAAGGTCAATCTACCTCAATCTACCTACTCACTTCTTACCCAACTGTGTAATGCCAAGGCTTGGAATTCCCCGCTTGTGGTTTTCCTTAAAAACTCTACCCTCTCTAGGCTCAGGGACTCTCTTTCTGAATTATTGTGTCAGGAATGATTGATGGCTTAAGCTCACACTTGAATAAAAACCCTTATGTGTTTGCATCATGCTCGTATTCCTGCTGGTCTCTTGGAGGCAGGGGACGTCTCATGATCTAGGCATAGCAACAGGACATTATCTTTTAAATATAAACCTTTTTTTCTCCCAGAATTACCATGATCAGATGAATTTTTTATGCAGTGACAGTTCAGACAGAATGTTGGATGAATGTTTTGAATTGCAAACGTTGTTATAAACAAAAATGAAAATCCCAAACATTCAATTTTACCAATAAAGAGTCAGGGACCATATGCTGCAGTGAAAACCTTCTAACACAGAGAAGAAGAGAAAGCACACAGCTGGCATTACTTTCCAGATCAGGTCCAGATAAATAAATAAATCCCAATAGGTTCACTAGGTAAACTAACACCAGGAGGAAAAGGCCAAAAAACTAGAGGCTGAAGGCTTACTAGGTCAAAGTCCCCAAAAACAGAGAGCTAAAAGATGAAGTATAAGCTAAAGCCAGAGTTTAAGATAACCCCTTTCTTCTTCTCCACACTGTCTTCAATACACCTCAACTCAAAGTCCCTCCTGCTCTTTAATCTCTGTCAGCTTGTTTTAGGTCCAACTCTTGACCTATGGTTAATTTGTCAAGTCCTGTTCACAGAAAGCTCAAAACATAACCTTAATTTTGTATCATTATACAAATTATCTATACCAATGTAACCAATTATGAGCTTAATTTTGGTATCAATGTCCAAACATCTATAAGAATAGATTCAATAATCTACTATTTTCCTATTGTTCCTATATTCCTTCTGTTTTTAAATTTATTTTTTATTAACTTTAAATTATGGTTGTAGCCCCATCCCTCCTCCCTTCTCAGTATCACCTTCCCGACCTTTCTCCCTGATCCTTCTACCCTTTCTTGTTCCTCAGTAAAGGGAAATCCCCTTTCCCATACAACCCAGTTCATCAAGTTGCATTAGGAAATACCATGTCCTCTTCACTTTAGTCTGGCAAGGAAGTCCCACCAGAGGGAAGTGATCAAAAAGCTGGCAAGTTAGTCAGCCTTCAGTGCAGACCTCACTTCCCTTACTAGAGGACTCACAAGATTCCTAAACTTCCCATCTGCTACATCTTAGTAAGGGCCTAGGTTCAGCTGATGCATGGATCTTGGTTGATGCATCTGTCTTAGCTAGCATCCCTGGGACATGGTTGTTTGCTCTCTTGGTCCTCCTGTGGAGTTCCTGTCATCTCCAGGTCCTTCTCTCTTTCCTCCCACTTTTCGACAAGACTTCCTACTGATCGTCATATGTTGGCCTATTAATTTCAAGCTATGTTTTGAGGCACTACTACATAGAGTCTCTCAGAGGACATCTCACAGGCTCCTGTAAGGAACCTTAGCAGAGTATCATTTATAGTAAGAGAAATGGCCACTCTCCCATAATATGGGTATTGAGTTTGGACAGGCATTGGTTGGGTATTCCTTCACTCTTGGCTCTAACTGCTCTATCATTTTTCCTACACATCTTGAAGGCTGGGTAAATTTGGGATTGAATTTAGTGAGGGTATGTTGGTGTTCCCCTCCCTGTACTGGGAGACTACTCTAGTTAGTGGGTGCACTCTTCAGTTTCTATGGCCTTTGCTAATAGGAGTCTCTGCTTGAATTTCCCTCATATCCTCACAGGAGTCTGCTCTGAGTTAGATCTCCAGCTTGTCACAGAGATACCACACCCTCAGGCCATTTCCCTAAAAGTCTTCTGTCTTCTCTCCTCATTTCTGATCTCCACTCTCTTAACTCTCTACACCCTCCTCCCTTGCTTTGTTCCCTCTCTTCAACCACTACTTGTGTCCATGCTGACTCTACAACCACGTGAGATTTATATATCCTCCCTTGGATCCTCTTATGTTGCTTATCTCCTATGGGTCTGTGCCTCATAGTATACTTATCCTGTATGATGTGGCTAAAATCTACATGTAAGTGACTACACACCATGTGTGTCATTCTGGGTTTGCATTTCTTCACGCAGGATGATAATTTCCAGTTCCATCCATTTCCCTACAAATTTCATGACTGCTTTGTTTTTAATGGCTGAGTAGTATTCCATTGTGTAAATGTGCCACAGTTTCTTTATCCATTCTTCAGTTGTGAGACATCTAGGTTGTTTCCATATTCTGGCTACTACAAATAAAACTTCTATGAAAGTGGTTAATTAGGTTGTCCTTCTTGTTGAGTATCTTTTGGGGATATATCCAGTAGTGGTGGAGCTGGGTGTTGAGGTAAGGCTCCTCCCAATTTTCTGAGAAAGCACCAGTGCTTGTAAAAGTTTTCACTCGCACCAGCAAGGAAGGACTGTTCCCCTTTGTCCTCATCCTAGCCAGGATGTGCTGTAACTTGAATTTTGATCTTAGCTGTTCAGACTGGTATGAGATAGAATCTCAGAGTCATTTTGATTTGCATTTCTCTGATGATGAGGGAAGGTGAGCATTTCTTTAAGTGCTTCTAATCCAGTCAAGATTTCTCTGTTGAAAATTCTTTTTAAATCTGTGCCAATTATTTAACTGAGTCATTTTTTTTATTGGCGTTTGATTTCTTCGGTCCATTGTATAGTTTGGATATTAGCACTTTGTTGAAAATAGGATTGATGAGTTTTTCTCCTAATGTGTAGACTGACATTTAGTTCTGTTGATAGTGGTTTTTTTTTTGTTTGTTTTTGTTTTTTTCTTACACAAGTTTTCAGTTTCATGAGGTCCCATTTTTTGATTGTTGATCTTAGAGCCTGATCTGTTGGTGTTCTGTTCAGGAAGTTTTCTCCTGTACCAATGAGTTCAAGGCTCTTCCCAACCTTCTCTTCTAACAGATTTAGTGTATCTGCTGCTATATTGAGGTTTTCAACCCACTTGAATGTGAGAGGTTTTTTTGGAGGGAGATAAATATGTATCTATTTGCATTTTTCTACATGCAGAGATACAGTTAGATCAGCACTATTTGTTGAAGATGCTGTCTTTTTTTCCATTGTACAGTTCTGGCTTCCTTGTCAAAAATCAATGGACCAAAGGTATGTGGGTTTATTTCTGGGTCTTTGATTCAATTCCATCGATCAATCAACCAGTCTATCTCTATGCCAGTACCATGCAGTTTTTATTATTATTGCTGTGTGTTGTAGCTTGAAGTCAGGGATAGAGATAACTCCAGAAGTTCTTTTATTGTCTAGGATTGTTTAAGCTGTTCTGGGTTTTTTTTTATTCTTCCATATGAAGTTTAGAATTGTTCTTTCAAGGTCTGAAAAGAACTGTGTTGGTATTTTGAGGTGATTGCATTGAATCTGTAGATTGCCTTTGGTTAGATGGCCATTTTCACTATGTTAATCCTATGGATCCAGGAAATTTGGAGATCTTTCCATTTTCTGACATCTTCTTCATTTTCTTTCTTCAGAACATTGAAGTTGTTTTCATGCAGGTCTTTCACTTATTGGGTTAGAGTCACACCAAGATATATTATAGCATTTGTGGATATTATGAATGGTGTAGTTTCCTAAATTTCTTTCTCAGCACATATGTCCCTTATGTACAGGAGAGCTACGGATTTTTAAAAAAAATTAATCTTGTATCCAGTTACTTTGCTGAAGCTGTTTATCAGCTGTAGGAGTTCTCTGGTGGAATATTTGGGGTTGCTTACATACACTACCACCTCATCTGCAAATAGCAATGTTTTGACCTCTTCCTTGCTGATTTGTATGCCTTGATCTTCCTTAGTTGTCTTATTGCTCTAGCTAGAACTTAAAGTACTATATTGAAGAGGAACAGAGAGAGTGGGCATTCTTCTCCTGTCCCTGATTTTAGTGGAATTGCTTTGAATTTTTCTACATTTATTTATTATCTACAATATTTCTTCATTTATTTATTTTGATACTTGCAATAAGCTTGCTGTATATAGCCTTTATTATGTTAAATATAAATCTTGTATCTTTGCTCTCTCTAAGACTTTCATCATGATGGGATGTTGGATTTGGTCAAACATATTTCCTCCATCTCATGAGATGACCATGTGATTTTTTTCTTTATTTTTTTTAATATGGTGGATTACATTGATGATATTGTGTATGTTGAACCCTCCCTGCATCCCTGTGATGATGTATATGATGTGTTCTTGGATTCAGTTTTATTTTATTGAGGTTTTTTTTTGCATGGAAGTTCATGCATGAAATTGGTCTTGAATTATCTTTCTTTGTTGGATCTTTATGTAGTTTAGGCATGACTGTGGCCTCATAGCACAAATTTAGCAATGTTCCTTTTGTTTCTATTTTGAATGTCTGACAGAATTCTGCACGAAAACCATCTGGATCCTGGCTTTTTATTTTATTTTCTTAGTGGTTACTGGATTGTTTAAGCTTTTTCCTGATCTTGATTTATCTTCAGTAGGTGAAATCTATCCAGAAAATCACTTGTTTACTTTAGATTTTTGAATTGTGGAATACAGGCTTTTGAAATAAGTCCTATTGATTTTTTTGGAATTCCTCATTGTCTGTAGTTATGTCCCCTTTTTGTTTCTGATGTTGTTTATCTGGATCCTCTCCCTCTGCCTTTCAGTTAGTTTGGCTAAGGGTTTGTTTATCTTGTTGATATTTTCAAAGAACCAGCTTTTGGTTTTATTGATTCTTTGTATCAGTCTCTTTGTTTCCAATGTATTGGTTCCAGCCCCAAGTTTGAATATTTCCTGTCAACTGATCCATGTTGGTGTGTTTGCTTCCTTCTGTTAGAAAGCTATCAAGTGTGCTGCTAAATTACTAGTATGGGATCTCTCCAATTTCTTTATAAAGGCACGTCATTTATCGAAATGCTGTGAGCTTTTCTCTTAGCACTGCTTTCATTGTGTCTCATAAGTTTGGGTATGTTTTGCCTTCATTTTCATTGAAAACTAAAATGTCTTTTACTTCTTCCTTTGTTTCTTCCATGATCAAGTGGTGTTTCTTTTATTGAAGTCTAGCTTTAATCCATGGATGTCTGATAAGAGTCATGGAGTTATTTCAACGTTCTCATATCTTCTGAGGCTTGCCTTGTGACTGATTCTATGGTCAAATTTGGAGAAGGTTTCATGAGTTGCTGAGAAATGTTCTGTAGATATCTGTTTAGCCCCTTTTGATTCAAGATGTCTGTTAGTTTCTTTATTTCCCCACTTACTTTTTGTCTTGATCTGTCCTTTGGAGAAAGTCAGTGCTGAAGTCTCCTACTATTGATGTGTGAGATTCAATGTGTGATTTAAGCTTTAGTAATATTTCTTTTATGAATGATGCTACCCTTATATTTGCATCATAGATGTTCATTATTGAATGGTTATAGTGGTGGGTTTTTCCTTCAGTGAGTATCAAGTGTTCTTCCCCATCTCTTTTGACTAATTTTGATTGATAACTTATTTTTTGAGACATGAAAATGTCTACTTCATCTTGTTTTTTTGGGTCAATTTTCTTTCCAAACCATTTCCAGCCCTATAATCTGAGGAAAGGGCTATCTTTATTCATCATTATTTTTTAGTGTAATCACCCACACCTAAGAACAGTCTCTCTCTAGTATTCCTAATGACCTATCAAGGCACACACTCAGAAGAATTCTCTACAAGACAATACACAGCTAACACCCTTCCCTAAGATCCAGAGGGAAAAACAGAAGTGAAGAAATTAAACATCATAAACCTAAAATAGAAAAGTCCAGATAGCAACAGCTAGAATCACAATCATCCCAAACCCAGATCACTAGACACCAGAGAAAAATCAAAATCATTAACACCCAAGACACCAAATCACCACAACCCTACTAGAGGAGACCCTGAGGAATTCAATATAGCCACAGAACAAGACAATGATTTCAAAACATAGATAAATCAAGGATATAACAGAGGATATGGATAAAACCTCAATGATGTTTGTGAAAACAAATAAAAAGTGAAATAAAACACTGAAGATAGTTGAAGATATTTTATTACAAAAGAAATCGATAAACTTAAAACCTGAGATGTATCTAGAAATAAAAAAGTGAAGAAGTCTAACAAAAACTTAAGTGATAAGTCTCACCAACACAGTCTAAAACATCAAAAAGTCATTCTCATGACTAGATAAAACGCTATTCCTTAATTTCTCATCCATCAGATTCCCTGTTTCTTGATTTTTACTGGGCTCTTTAATCTATTCTGGTGAGTTTTGTGCAGAGTGATACATAAGCATCTTTTGAATTATTTTATGTGCATACTTCTACTTTGACCACAACAATGTGTTGAAGATGCTGTCTTTTTTTCCAGTGTTTATTTCAAGATTTCTTATCTTAAAAATATCAAGTGTCCATAAGTATTTGGATTTCTGCCTGGATCTTTGATCCCATCATCGACCAAAGTGTTTTTTACTCTGTCAATACCATCCTGTTACTTACTACTATAGTTTTTTTTTTTTTTTTTCAATGCAGTTTATTCAGGAACCTTGAACAATCATCTGACCCTGGGTAAAGCCAGCCCACTTTAAATAGCCTCTGGGTAGCCAACCTCAGCATGCCACGTGCCATGTATGTATAGGTCCACATACATGGAAGCAAGCCAGATCCTCGGCCTTAGCCAAATGTGGAGTTGTTCGTGACAGAGAGCACTCACATTGGGAAGGTGGAAGGCGGAAACCAGCTCCATCTTTCAGGCGCGGCATTACACAGCTCTCTACAGTTCCCCCTTTTTGTTTTAGATGCATCAGGCAAGAGTAGAGGTCTGATCTCTGATATTAGAAATAAATTGGGACTTTGTACTGATGTTCATTTAGGTGTCATCCACCCAAAGAGCCGTCTGATACCTTTTTCTCAGAGGCGGGACCTGGGGCATCAACCCGCATGCAATCAGACATGCTCTTCTCTGGGTCCAAAGCGGCTGACCCTGAGTGCAGTGCTTAGCCTCGCATCCTGAGCATAACATTTTGGTTTTTTATGGTAGCCAACCATGCTTGGGGAGACTGTCCTGCTTCAATGGCTATAGAGGCCTGAATGGTCATGGCTCCATTACGCTGTTGTGAGACTCTAATCTTGCATATATACCACAGGCAAACCAAGGAGACCAACACCAGAAGTCCTGCTAACGCTCCCATGCCCGCCCATTCCATCAGATGATTCATGGCTGCAGCAATCCATGATGATAATCCTGTGGCTAGTCCTGCGTCCACTCTGGTAGAATTTACCATGACAATGGCCACTCTCAGCTGTTCCATCGTAGTATCGAATTCTCCAGTCCAATTACCTAAAATATAGCTAGACAATTGCTTAGACAAATTTGTTCAGAG
>JAEOAE010002482.1:0-154934 GCA_036365155.1 Meriones psammophilus
TCACTATTTATATATTATTGTGCCTGAATACCAGAAGAGGGCACAGGATCTCATTATAGATGGTTGTGAGCCACCTTGAGGTTGCTGGGAATTGAACTCAGGACCTGTGGAAGACCAGCCAGTGCTCTTAACCTCTGAGCCAACTTGCCAGCCCCTGTGAAAAAAAAAAATAATGTGTCCCAGAAGTTTTTTTTTTTTAAAAAGCAATAGTGTGAAAACAAATACTACTTTAAGAGTATTAAGGAACATTAAATTCTCCCAAACCCATGTTCCTCACTGTCAGGTACATTATTTATATATGCACGGCATTGCAATATTAAAGAAGAGTGTGAAACCCTTGCTAAATAGACACTACTGTAAAAACAGTTTTATTCACCTCTCATAATTGCTCTCTCCAGGGGTTACTGCCCCTCTGTCTTCAATTCTAGGCCTGGGCAGGTCACCTTCTAAGTTCTATACAATTTATCTGAGGCCTAGAAGATTTTCAGTCTGTGAGAATTACTGCTTCATATGCACACCCTATCTTGTTCTTTCTGAACTCATTCATAGCTGAGTCAATTCAGCTATTCTGGCCCAACTCCTCTCCTAGCTAACTTATTAAATCTGGCTTTTCTCCTGCCCTCTGAATTATGTTGTTTGTCCTCAAATAACTCCTGCAATTTTTTGCTATTCATCAGCCTCTTCCTTATTTTCTGGCTCTCTTGATCTTTACCTTAGTTCTCTCACTAAAACCTGTCTTTCTACTAATGTCTTTCTATTACTTTCTATACATTAAAACTACCTCCTCCCTCCATGGAGTGCACCTTAAGGAGCTTCCTTTCCTCTCTCTTCTCATGAGAGATGCACATATCCTAATCTGTCAACTATTTTTCAGATTTTATCCCATTTTGTGCCACTGAATTAGACATCCCTTTGAAACATGGGTGCTTCATTCTACCAACTATTTTACACCCTTTGTTTGAGATTACAGGCATGTACCAACATGCCTGAACCTAACTTTTCTTTACAAGACATTGGTGTATACCAGGCTGGCATTGAAGTCAGATCTGCTGGCTTCTCTCTCCTGGATTAAAGGTGTATTTCTATTACAGCCAGATCACATAGACATCGAAGGACTTTGGGTAGGATCTTTTTACCACAGCATCCATGTTCTAAATTAAAATTCCTCTATATAAATGATAAATTATTACTTACATCCACATTTTACATACTCTGTAGAAATTCCTATCTGTTGAGTATCCTACTGCTCATACTGCAAAAGGCATACTCATTGAATAGGTGATAATTTCATGTACAACACCTCCTTGTGAGAAAATATTCCATAGCAAAGGTGATTTTACTCATATCCTTGAAGTAAAGTTTGCTAAGCTACGTTAGACGGAAGGTATGAGAATCAAGAATATTGTTGGGGAGGAAACCAGAATCCTTATAGCACATGTCTTTGAAGAACAAAGTGTCCAACTATGTGAATTTGGGAATCTTTCATTTGTTATTCCTCCTTTAGTAGTTATATCCTTTGTCATGATTCATACAAGTCATGTGAGGGTAAGGATATGGAAAGAAGAATATACCTCTCTCTCCCAGAACAATTAGAAGGCATGTCCTAGTCCTTACTTTGAGTAGGCTTTTTGAATGTGGTGCAAGTTTACATTGAATTTATTAATAATTATTCATAATGAAATTACTACTTAATTGTTAAAGAATATTCATTGTGTCCTCCATAGCCATGATGTTCTTGTAGATCTCCATCATTACGTCTTTGTTGAGATACTTTTTGGAAGGATCCAGCAAAGCCTGCTTTTCCTGAGTAGGCATTTTCCAGAAGCACATCATCCTGTGCTTCTAAACTATCCTATTGCATTCGAAACTATCCTATACATGCATACAACAGAAAGCATGATGGTGACAACACTATAAGTTTATATTTGTTCATGTGTTCATTCATTCATTATTAATAAAAAATGAATCATAAACTTTTATCACACTCAGAAAGTCTAAGCAAAGCAGGGGACTATTAATACATTACACTAATATTCTTCATTAGTTTTCCAAACTCATTGGGAATATAGAAAAAAAAAAAAAAAAAAAAAAACTCTCACTACAGAAAATCCCTATGATTTCTGGCCCTGTGGAAACTTTTGTTTCTATTATGGTTCATTTACAAATGTAGTATGAGTCCAATACAGGAAAGTTTATGAATTCAGTCACTGTGGTAAAGCTGACCCCTTCTAGGTCTTTTTAAATATGTGAAAACCCACTTATCTAAAAATGATGCTGTAAGTTGTCTATGTATTAAAGTTTCTTACCACCAAAGGTATCTTGGAAGATACAAAACACCCACAGTCAAGGGGGTAACTATGAATGTAAACAGAGTGATAAAAGGTTAAGAGGCAACTTCATTTTACAATTAGACGAAATTGCAAACTTATTTACACCAAGAAAAAGATTCATCAGTGTAATGACTATTGTAAATCTTACAGATACCCAATTATCTTTGCAGGAATGAAAGAAGACATATTTATGAGAAGCACTATGAATGTAAGCAGTATGGTAAAGCGTTTTCCCAGCCCGGGAGTATCCTAATGCCCAGAAGAACACATACTGGAGAAAAACCTTATGAATGTAATCAGTGTGGGAAAGCCTTTTCACAAGTCAGTAATCTCCAGAGTCATAAAAGAACACATACTGGAGAGAAGCCCTATGAATGTAATCATTGTGGGAAAGCCTTTTCACAAGTCAGTAATCTCCAGAGTCATAAAAGAACACATACTGGAGAGAAGCCCTATGAATGTAATCAGTGTGGTAAGGGCTTTTCATACCTCAGTACACTCCAAGTGCATAAAAGAACACATACTGGAGAGAAACCCTATGAATGTGTTCAGTGTGGGAAAGCCTTTTCACAACACGGAAGTCTTCAAAAGCATTTAAGAACACATACTGGAGAGAAGCCCTATGAATGTAATCAGTGTGGGAAAGCCTTTTCACAACTGAGTAGTCTCAACATTCATAAAAGAACACATACTGGAGAGAAACCATATGAATGTGGTCAATGTCGTAAAGGCTTTTCACTCCTCAGTTCACTCCAAGTGCATCAAAGAACACATACTGGAGAGAAACCCTATGAATGTAATCAGTGTGATAAAGCCTTTTCACACCCCAGTAGTATTCGTGTACATAAAAGAACACATACTGGAGAGAAACCCTACAAATGTAATCACTGTGGTAAAGCCTTTTCAACATCCAGTACTCTCCAAGTTCACAAAAGGACACATACTGGAGAGAAACCCTACAAATGTAATCAGTGTGGGAAAGCCTTTTCACAAGTCAGTAATCTCCACAGTCATAAAAGGACACATACTGGAGAGAAACCCTACAAATGTAATCACTGTGGTAAAGCCTTTTCCCAATCCAGCAATCTCCATGTGCACAAAAAGACACATACTGGAGAGAAACCCTTGGAATGTAATCAATGTGGTAAAGACTTTTCAAACCCCAGTAGTCTTCAAAGGCATAAAGGAACACACAATGGAGAGATACCCTACAAATGTAATCAGTGTGGTAAAGCCTTTGCATGTTGTAGTGGTCTTCAGAGGCATGAAAGAATTCAAACTGCAAAGAAATCTTATGAATGTAATCAGTGTGTTAAATGCTTTTCACAATCCAGTTGTCTCAAAGTGCATAAAAGAACACATACTGGAGGGAAGCCATAAAAATGTAATCTGTGGGGGAAAGCCTTTTCACGAAATGGAAATCTCCAAAATAATAAAAGAACACATACGGGAGAGAAACCCTGTGAATGTAATCAAGTTGGTAAAGCCTTCACACATTGCAGTGATCTCCAAAGGCATGACAGATTTCAAACTGGAATGAAACCCAATGAATATACTCAACGTTGTAAGGCCTTTGCACATTGCTGTGATCTCGTAAAGGCTGAAAGTTTTCATACTGGACTGAAACCCTATGAATATAACCAGTAAACCCTTTGCGTGTCACATTTTTTCAAAGCGTTGAAAGAAAGTATACTGGAGAGAAAACCTTGTGAATGTTTTTAGGATATCGAAACCTTTCTACATTTCTATAGGCATCATGTTAATGAATGAATCTTACTGAAGTGACGCCCTATGAATGTTTTTAACATGGTAATTCAAGGCTTTGTGTTTTCATGTTTCATAGAGATGTAATGAAGTGGTCTAATCAATAATCAGTTGCAACTCACTGCATAGCTTGATGTGATATGAACATGTATATATGATTGGACGTTCTGTGATTCTGTATGTTCCTCCTACTCATCCATTTGTCATTTCATCTTGAAGTACTGCATTCTATAGGATATATATACTATAAAGATTCTAGATGATGTAACAGCAAGGGCATTTACTTAAAAAAAAACACTTCTGATGTGTGCATATGACAGGATTATGTGGTTTTAATCCATGTCAGATATGTAAAGAGTGGGAGACAACTTTGTTGCATATCATTTGGCCATCTTAATATGAGGATTTGAGGTCTGATTTCCAGCTTTGGACACCAAAATCCTTTCCTATAGCTTTGTTTCCCTGGTGCTCCAATAAGATTAGTTGAGATATTATATGGATAAAACATTGTCTTTTTTCACATTATAAACATATTGTTATGTAATAATTGATGAATTCATGGCAATTTGGATGATAAAATTTGTTTGAAAATGAAAATGTGCAGCCAGTTCTCCTAGGCGCTGAGCCATGTGTTTAGCCCCATGAAAGTGTGATGAATAGCGTTTAGGTGTGAAAGGTTGATCCTAAGTTCATCTTTAACTCAGCCCTGATGACCCATAAGAAATAGAGGATTGAGAGCATAAGAAAGTAACTTAAGCTTTATGCTTAAAGAAGTTATTGAGCCAATATCTTCACAAAAATATGGAAGTATCCAAAAAATGGCCAGGACAGAAACTGACAATACAAATGTTTTAAAAGTGGCTGACCATTTGACCAAAGCCACCAGACTTGAGTTTATCTCACAGGTGGTAAATAGGCATCCATGGGAGCTCACCAAAACGTATGTCAGCTATATCCTTTCTTGAGATTATGCCTAGTGCAAAGACAGAAAATGAACTTGAAGGCACGAAGACCAACTTTTCTGAAATGGATTGTATCCTGTTCCCCTGATGCATGCAAACATTCAGTTAGAAGCTGTGACTGGTGAAGACTTCAGATGCTGTGGTGGTTGTTTTCAGAGGAGCCTGAGGTTCAAACAGATATCAATAGAAGGCTTGAGAAATCAGGCATTTACAGAGACCTGAGGAACATAGAGAAGGAGATTTGGGTGTTAAAGAAAGGGAAGTAGATTTGTATGTTAAAGAAAGAATAAAAGTCCCAGAGAGCAATTTATTCTTGGGCTGTATCTGAGGACAAGCTGCCTCCTACTGTATTCTCTGTATCTACTCATCTATGGTGGGTCAACTCTCCAGTTCTATCACTCTTTCCTTGTCTTCTCAGATACGTGTACATGTCAGTCAGAATACCATGCAGGCCACCACTTGGTGGTCTCAAATTGATTTTAAATCTCTCTCTCCCCACTGTCATCCCTGCAATCTCTCTCCCTGGCAGGAATTGGGATATTCTGAATAAAAATTCCTATATCTCCCTTAGGTGAACATCTAATAAATCAATGGACTCCATGAAATTATAATCTGGTCTGGAATGTCATTGATGAAAAGACCTATTCCCCTAGATGAGATATTTTCTACTCAATAGCATTATGTCACTCTTTGAATACCTTGCAGGAGAGAAATGTGCTGAGAATGAGGGAGCAACTTATAGGCAGGAAGTTTTTAATGTATGGCTTGGAGAGATTACGTAGTTGGGTATCTCTGCTCTCTAAACCTACTAAACCTAAAGGATGAATGTTTTACCATGTGTTGTACTTCACACCTAAGACAAGCTGCTGAGGTGGCTTTTTGACAGAAGGTTTCTGGCTTCCAGGTTCTCCCAGCATCCCTCAGTCCCTACCATTTAAAGGGTATGATTGGTGTTCCCCACCTCTGTCCTTAAATTTTCAGAACAGTAGAATGGATCTGCCCTCTCCCAGAGGTAACCAGATATTTTATTTTCTTCTATATGCTTTTCTTCTCTTTCTCTGTTTTCTTTTGTTCTCTCTCTCTCTCTCTCTCTCTCTCTCTCTCTCTCTCTCCACGCTTCTCTTTGCCCACATTTAGAATTACTCCATGGTAGCTTCCATGGCCTTAAACTTGGGAACTGGGAACCCTCTGAGATCTGTTTGCATAAGCTTGCAATTAAATACTTTACCATGTCTTCAATTAGCAAATATTACCTGTGGGAAGAAAGAAACGGCATAACATTATATATTCATCACTGGTTAAAATTTGTCACACTGAATAAATATGTGAATATGTTTCCAGTTTTTATTAATAATTTGTGTTTTAACGATTGTTTTTGTTTTTTCCCTCGCCCCCTATATGTGGACTAGGGAAGTTGCATGGGGGAGATTGGGAGGCTGGGTGGGAATGGTCGGGGTTGTAAGGGGATACAGCCATGATACAAAGGGAATAAATTGTAATAAATAAATAGCTTAATTAAATGTATTTTCATTTGCAAACATTGTTTTCTCTCTTTTTTGTTTGAAATAATAGTCTCACTATAAATTTCAGCCTGATCTTGAATTTAGTGTACATACTAGATCTGCTTACCTTGCCTCCCTAGTACCTGCAGTATAGTTGGGCATGGTCTACCTCAATAATTCAGTTTTTTGTGGGCTTATTGAGAGTAAATTGCTGAATACAAACGGTCATGGTAGGCAGGACACAGACTCTGTTCTTTAGTCCAGTAATAGAAAAAAGCATTGATCAGTTGCAGTTGTTTGGCTTAAAATCCTCTCCTTTAAGTATAAAGAAAATTATTGTTTTTTTCTTTAACATTGAGATTTTATGACACATCAAAGTAGATTGGAGTTCTGTTCTTAATTCAACAGATAGTGAAAAGTAGCCTCATAGACATAAGGAGATTCTCAATATAGTTAAGTGTAACAACTCATTACACTCATCCCAATATTCTAGTAAATCACTGATGTTAAAACCATCCAAGCCAGACATGGTAACACAGGCCTGTAATCATGGTGTCCTGAAAGATAATGCAGGAAGTTAAAGATGACAAAGTAATCCAAGGAAATATCCCAGGTCAATGGTATAACGGGAGGTCCACAGAACAAAGAGAGACTGATTAGCTGAGACCAATGTCCATAGACCTCCCCACAGCTCCAGAACATCAGGGCCATTCCAGCACCATGGGTTATCTAAGGAATTTGTCACCCTGTGCTTTCTAATGTTTCCTGTCCAAGACAGCTTAGGTCGTTTCAGGGTTAGACTCCTGTGGGCGTTGAAGACCAGAACTCCCTCCAAGTTGTGGGATAAGCCTCAGGCAGGGATACACTCCTTAATTTTATATCCTACACAAAGGAATCAGCACAGAATCCTTATACCTTATCCTCAAAACCAATAGGAATAGACTTAGAGGAATAGACTTAGTAGGTCCATACTTATTCACACATTCTTTTTTAAGACATTAGAAGGAAGGAATTCAGAAAGACATGGAGAAAGCAGAAGGAAAGGGGAAATGGTGTAATATATTTTAATTAACATCTGTAGAAAGTTTTAAATAAATGGGGGCTGGAGATAGCATGGAAGTTAACAGCACTGGGTGTTGTTACAGAGGACAAGTTCCATTTCAGATATCACTTGCTAGCCAGCAAGTACCCTGTAAATGTGTTCCCATGGGTTCTGTTGCCCACTTTGGCCATTTCAAGTAGGGTACAAAGACACATGAACACAAAACATGCATATATCTGAAAGACATATAAAGCTTAACAAAGTAGCTTTCTCAGGGTTGGAGTGCTCAGTGGTTTGAAGCAGTGGCTGGTATTCCAGATGACCTGGGTTTTATCCCAACAACCACATGGCATCTTACAGCTGTCTAGAACTCCATGGTCCATCAATTTCACAAAACATCAATGCACATGAAATAAAAAAAAAAAAAAAAAATTACAAACAGAATTCTTTATATTGATGTCACAGTTCTGAGAAAGATAGCAGTCTTGGGTAGCTGCAATGAACTCCTTTTCCTTTATTGAGCCAACCTGCCTAGAGGCAAAAGCAGCCTTATTCTAAGGTTGGACTAGTTCAACATAGCTGTTCATCTAAGAATTGCAAACACAGTCCTATTTGGTGTCATTTCCTTTATGTTTTCTGTATTTGTGATCTCTCCACTTTGTATGTCAGAGACTTTTGGGAGTGATGAATCTTGCAAATGTATCTTTTATATCACACATGATGATCTAGAAGATGGATTTGCTGGGGAAATCTCCATCTGCTTCAGGAACTAGACTTGCAGTCTTCATTTCCTGTTGGAATTATTCAAAGTGTGGGAGGTTTCCAAGATGGTGGTGACCAGTGTGCCATGTATTAGAGGGGCAGAGGATCTGAGACTCTGAAACCGGTGAAGGGATAGGATGCTGGATCCAGAGCATCAACCTTGAATTTTCCCTGGTTAGAGGGGACATCCTGTGAGTTGAGGCCTATTGGACCCAGCCCTGCCATGGTCATCTCTCATGTTTGAGAGTCAAAGTGTGGAGCTCCTGCACTTTCTGCCCATCCCAGCCTGTGAGGATCCCCAGGTCCAGCAACCAGACATCAGATGGTCCATGCTCCCCTCAAGGGAGCTTCAGTATTCCTGGGAGAGTTAAGCTCGATTGCACCCAGGCCCCCCATGACTGTCTGCCAGGTCTGAGAGTCATGAACCATGGGGGCTCTACACTTTATGCTGATGCCAGTGAGTGAAGACCCCCAGGTCTAGGGAACCTCTGTACTTGCAGCCGGACATCTAATCTCTCTTAATCCCCTTCAAGCATCTTCAGGATTCTTGGGACATTTGGAGGTCAATAGATCTGGAACCCCCAGAGCTGTTTCCCAGGTCTGATAGTCAGGAAACATATCTGTCAAGTGCCCCCAGCACTTGACAGATATGCCAGTGAATGGAGATCACCAGGTCCAGGCACTTTCCTCTCTAGCACCCAGACATTGGATCCCTCCTGGTCCCCTGAAAGCAGTATTGGGGTTCCTGGGGATGAGTTCCCAACATCGAAGCCACAGTTCACTGGTCACCCAGACCAGGCAAACAGTGGAAGCACCTAGATCATGGATCCAGAATGGTCCAGCCCAAATGAGTCTAAGTGACAGAGACAAAAAGTCTGGCACAAAATCTCCTGTTTTTTACCCCCTAAAAACCTCACTTGGCCTCCTGTCTTCTGTGCCTTCCCTGTACCCTCACTCTCTCCAAGGACACCAAGACAGAGCCTTGTATGCTTTCCTTCTCCAGAAACTAGAGCCTTGCCTCTTCAGTGTGAAAATTACCAACTGAATCCACAGACATCAGCTCAACCTGCTCCTTGGCACCCCTTCTGGTCTGCACCACCAAACACATCATTACACTCTTCTGAGGGGATCACACACTGTTGCTGATCTTGAACCATGTAGATCCCAGCTTCCTGAAGAAATGAACACTCAGACTTCCCAAAAGATGATGCTGAATCCGATCCCCCATAGACCAACCCTCCCCATTCATCTTAGTGGTATATACACACGGACTAGGGTCACTTACATACCCTTAACACATACATCATCCTAGGGCTGGACACAGACTGAGATACATGGAGTACTAGTGTTTTCTCATTTGTTTTAATGTTTTTTTGAAATATATACACCTTACCCTTATTCATTCCAATGTTGATCCCCCCCCCCATGGCTTCAATCAGATATTGCATTGTGATACTTATTCTAAGC
The DNA here is from genome assembly GCA_036365155.1 of Meriones psammophilus. NCBI lineage: Eukaryota > Metazoa > Chordata > Mammalia > Rodentia > Muridae > Meriones > Meriones psammophilus. The sequence continues at coordinate 9,830 of JAEOAE010002482.1, forward strand.
ATCCTGACTCAACTTTGTGTAAACAGGCCAAAATAAAGCAACTAGACATAATGTTGACCAATGGGAAGAGCCAGAGGACAGGAAAGAGGGGAGGAGCTAGAGGACAGGAAATGAGTGGGAGGAGAAAGGGTGAGAGGAGAGCTAAGGGAGGAGAGAGCTGGGGGAGAGATCTTGGAACTATGTGGAGATGGACTGGACATAAGTTATCACTAAAAAGCAAGTATATTGTCGGAAATCTAAATGTTAGGAAACTAGGAGGGCATGGAGGTTTAGGATGGAGTAAATATTGCCCAGTATTCTGTTCTAGGTTAACTAAAGAAATCCCCGTGTCTGTGTGGTGATTTGGTTGCACAGCTGTTTAAGATTAACAGCAAGCATTACTAAAAGATAATTAATAGTAAATTTTAACAGCAACTTAGAACAAATGACGCCCAACTAATCTAAGTATCCACACCCTTTAAATCACACTTTATCATAACTTGGTGGGGGTAATAAGCTCACAGTGATAAAACCCAAACTTAAAACCTAAAAAGTCCCAGGTCAATTACTGTCTCTTTAAGAGAGACTCTTAAACCCGCCAAGGAGCAAAAAAATAGCCTCCTGTGGGCAGACCAGAGACTTCCATAACAAAACTGACTCCTTCAGCAGTTTAACTGAGGCATGAACAAGTATGGCTTCCTTATACTGTGGTTGGCTCAGCTCAGCTCAGCTCAATTCAGCTCAGCAGCCCTGGTGAGAAGGAGAGGAATTGGAGGCAGCAAAACCACTAGACAGAGTTTGGCCTAAACTGCATCTTAAATTTAAAAAAATGCCATGGCAGAGCATGTTTTAATCGCTTTTGGCTTCATTTTGGCTGTCATAGTCATGGATCTAGTTGCAATATGTTTAATGGTGATGGTTCCTCTCCTTGCCTTCTCCAACAAAGTTCAAGGAGAAAAAAAAAAAAAAAACAAGGATTTCAATACTATGTTACAGACAAGAAAAAGGGCCCTCTTCCTAATAATTAGATTAATAACAGATAAAATTCAAAGCTCTCTGGCTGCAAGATGCTTGTCAGCTCTTTCTGGTAGGGGTCCGCCAATTCACCAAAACATCAACTAAAATAACCAACAGAGCTTTGTTAGTTACAGCATAAATTGGCACAACTGAACCTAAACTTAAAATTTTCTTGTCTCTTTGTTTGATTTTTATTTAAGTGCTTTGAGTTACAATAATAATGTTTTAGACAATCTAGTGAAGGCACATGCCTTTCTTCCCAACAGGAAATAAAAAGAAACAGGCAAGTCCCTGAGTTCATGATCAAACTAATTTACACAATAAAAGCCAAGATGGCAGCTCCAGTTGTTTAGCCACTTGCAGAGATACTCTAAGGTTCAAAAATGATAAAATTTTCCTTAAGGTTACCATGTAAATTCTTTTTTCTTAATAATAGATGTTATGTCCTTACTGATCTAAAGGTTGGATTCACATATATTTTAGGTTTATGTAAAGAGACATAATGTCACACTGCTGTGGAAACTGCCTTATCCATTTAAACATGAGACATTTTCACAGGGGAAAAATGTTGGCCATGCCTATGTAAAAAAGACACAAGAGGCTTAAAGATGGCAAAGTACATGCCAACCTGGTTTGGTCAAAACACTCAAAAATTATATTCATATGTTCAAAAGACAAAACTGTCCATCCTATATCAAAAAGATGGCAAGCCAAAGAATAGCCCAAACCACTGTAAAAACCCAGGTACACGATGCTTAGGATATACTTAAATGCTAAGGATAAGAGAGTTTATATGCTTAATCCTGAGAGTTTATATAAAGTTTGGCTATAAAGGCATAACTACGGATTCCATATAAAAAGGGGATAGGACACATAGCTACACCATCTATAAAAAATCTAGGGCTAATCTTCTAAACAGGTACAAGACACTTACGGTATGCTTATATTCTAAATTAAAAAGGAGTTTATATAAATTTTACTTAAAACATGCATTTTCTATTAATCAAGACAACCAGCTTGTCTCTCTAATGGGAGGCTTTTCTAGGGAAATAGGTAGCAACTTGGTCTAATACAACAGGCACGCAAGAGCCCCAAAAGCTATTTTAACTTATCCAACCTTGTTTTGATTTCAATGGGATAATGACTGTATGTTCAATTATAATGGTAATTTATATTGCACTGATCCCTTTACATGGGAACAACTCTAAAACTAACTGAGAGATTAAAAAAAAATATCTCTAGGCAGAACTTCAACAATACTCGGCCAATAAATCCTTGGCTATAATGTCCTCAAAATATATTATGCTAATCTTTTAATTTGCATAGATAGAATTTGCTCACAGTTTAATTTCATCCTGCACATCTCATACATTTATAATTTTAGAACGCTATAATGCTTGTGAGAAATTATGTGTTTGCCAAACAAAAGAACTGGACACCAGAGATGCTGGATCAAACCTAAACAGAATCATTCTTCAGCATGCTGAGATATTGACACATCTGTTCCAGCATCTTGCATGTTCCAGCATTCTGCTTATTCCTGCCTCAACTGCTTCAACTGCTGTATCTCATCAAAGCCAACTCCCAAAAGAACGTTGAAGAAAGCTACTAATCTTAATTGATCCAGTATTTTAGACTGTTCCAAAGAGGAATTTTATTAAGCCTGAAATTTCTCAACATTCAAAGACTGGACCACAAATGCTATGCTTGCTTAATTAACCATTTTTTCCCAATTTTACTTGGGTCCCCTAAAGGATTTCTACATGTCCAAAATGTCAGCTAGAAGAAATCCATGAGAACAACATCCAATTTTCCTCAAAGAGGGTTGGGTATGTATTTGGTTGTTTGCTATTGCTACGAAATTTTATTGTAATTGAGAGCTTAATTAATTATTTAATTATTTAATTAATTATTAATGGTCATATTCTGAGTGAAACAAGGTTATACTCAGGGATTTCTCTCTTTTCCTTTTTTCTTTCTTAGATAAGGAGAAAAGGGGTTAAAAAGAAAATATACAGAGACTACTTATAGGAATAAGACAAAAGGTAGATTATTGAATCTATTCAGCTTAGAGTTTTATTTGTTATTCTCAAGTAAGGTAATTTTAACTCTGGTATAGGAATTTGCATACTGATACAAAAATAAGTATTTTTGACACATTGGTATAAGCTTTAGTATATTGATACAAATTCAAAGTTACTTCCAATACTTTTAAACTGCTATTAAACCTGGTTATTATATTAGGTAATGCAAGTTAATTGCTAGTTATTTAACTCATAGTCATGTCAGACACTAGTCTAATTTATTCAATGAGCATGCATCTGAGTTTTAACAGATAAATATGATTTTGTAGACAGATTGATGATATTAAGATAGGTAGTCTTCAAAAACTTCAGAGACCTACAGAATATGGCCTTTTGAAATGTCTTTATTATTTTAAAGATTCTTTGACAATGAGACAGGTCATCTCCTGGCAGCACCCCACCTACATGAAAGAAGATAATGAGCATCAAAGAACCTCCATGGCTCCAAATGTGGCAAACAAGCCACTCAGATAAATACCCTTCCTTCATGAAAGACAAATTCTGCCAAAAATGGGCAAGATAATGCAGGACAAGTCGACTGCTGAACTCTGCCAAGACAGGGTAAGCAAGCCCTAAATAGTTCCTGTTTCACAAATATGTCTGTAACATATTCTGAGCCAGAAGGCTGAAGATGATGCTCCAACCTTACAGAGAGTTATGGATGAGTGTTCAGGCAGCAAACTGTTTCTCTCAATTCTTAATACTTGGAAGTTGCTAACATGCACTTCCTATTTAATCTAATACTTAATTTTATTCCTTCTCAAGTCTCTGATAGGGTTGAAGACCAAAGAGTTATAGTGTCACAATTAAGCTTAAGTTGTTTAGAAGGTAAGAAATGCTTTCATATAAGTAATACCAATAGGGATAAAAGTTAATTTAGGTATAGAACTTTAAACTTGTCAAGATAAATAGAATGATCAGATACTTTCTCCTAAGTTGCTAAATACACATACACTGGACATTGCACATGTAGATTTTACCTAACAGTTATCATAATTTCAAAATTATTATTGTATTGAAAGAAAAGGAGCCTTTTATTGGACTTAAAGTGGGAAACGTTGGTATAATGTTCTTCTGAAATGTAATACACTTTACCTTTGTTCAATCAAACGCTGCTTTCTCTCCCCCACTCTCTGGTTTCAATCCATACATTGCATTCATTGTGATACTTATTCTAAACATCACCTGTCTCAACTTTGTGCAAACATCCAAAATAAAGTAACTAGGCACAATGTTGAGCAGGGAAAAGAAGCACGAAGAGAGGGAGGAGCCAGAGGACAGGAAGATGGGAAGAGAGCTGGGAGAGCAAGGCTGGAGGAGAGCTATGAGAGAGACCTGGAGGAGAGATCTAGGAACAGCATGGGGAGAATGAACCACACCTAAGATTTAAAAAAAAAAAAAAAAAAAAGCAAGTATAATGGGTAAAATCTAAGTGTTAGGAAACTATGAGGGTTTTGAGGTTTAGGAGAGTGTAACTATTGTCCAGCATTGTGTTCTAGGTTACCTAAATAAACCAGGTCTCTGTGTGGTGATTTGTTCATACAGCTCTTTAGGATTAACAGCAAGCTTTAATAAAAGATAAACCAATAGTAAATATTAATCACTGCTTACAACACAGGGGCCACAGGGAATACTGTCGGGAGACACAGCTCAACTAGTACTAAGATTTTCAGAGGAAGCACCCTACACAGGAGAGGAAAGGAAAGCCAAGAAACCTTGTTGGTAAAAAGAAAAAGAAGATTCAACCAAGGGAAGGCATCTGTGTGTGGGTTGGCCAAAAGGGAGGATACCTCCTTTTCCCAGGGAAGTGTAAAGATACCCATCAGTCTCTCAGACAAATGGGAACATTTATGGAGAACATGGAAAGGAAAGCATCAGTCAACTGGTGTTGGATGTGTGGATATAGCAACTGGGTAGCCAAGAAAGAGGAGTTCCAAAACCAGGGAAGGGAGAGGGAGGAATCTCACCTTTTAAGATAGACAATAGGTGCAGTACTTATCTGGAGCCTAATTGATCTGAGAGGTGGATTCAGGTGGCTTTTTTGCAGCTTACAAGTATCACTTTTAAGTTTTATAAAGGAGATAAACCTTTAGAGATGGCAGTATCACCATTGCAACATGCATTGAAATACACATTGTAGAAAAGGTGGTAGACATACACCTTTGTGTTAACAAGATCAACATTTTCAAAGGTGAACTTTGGAAAGGCAGAAGCCTTTCATGAAGTAGATGGGACAAAAGCTCATTTGCTCTTAAATTTTACTATGATTATACCTTATGGAAAAGAGGTTTAACCAATTTTTAAGTTTGCATTTCTCAACCTTAAAACCCTTTCTTAGAACCTCAAACATTTTTGTAGAACCTTTATAACTTAAACTTCTTCTCCTTAGGCCGTTGTGTCTAGTTACATACCATGAGACAGATGTGAGACTGCTGTGAACATTTTTTGTTCTTTAGCCAAAGGGATGGCAAAAGGTTACATCCATGGCCTGTTTTTTGGATCTGATAGCAAACTAGAACTTACAACTCTACCAGTGAGGCTTAAGGCCTGGTCTGCTGCATATAAAGAGAACTGAGGAGGCATCTGAAGCCTCCCAACACAGAAATTGACAATATGACCAAGGAACCCTAGTTTGAGGCCAAAACAGATCCGTAAAACAGACCTGTTACCGTGGGCTGGGCAAGGGTGGTGGGGGTCGCTGAATCTAGGAGTCACTTGTTCTCTACCAGGCCAAAGAGCAGGAAGGCTGGAAGTATCTGTGGCTCTTGTTTTGGATGAGCCTCCATGCCTGGGCATAGAGGACAAGCCTGCATGGGAGCATTTTGTCTTCCCGAAACCAGTCTGCCAGTAGGTAGTCATGGCTTTTTGAGGCAGCCATGGGACCAGTGCTCCCTTTTGCTGCATTTCAATCAGTCACCTGGCAGAGTTGACTTTTGGCTACACTGATTGAGGGCACTGAAGACCTCTTGTTTTCTGTGTGGGAATGCCAACAGTCTCAGAGCAGCACCCAAGGTCTGGAGCATAGTTTATGCCATAGATGAGCCTGTCAGGAAGACACCTCTCTTATTCTTTTTACCTGCTCCTGTATGGTGACTCAAGGACCATCCTTAGCTGTTCAATTAAGATAGCAGTGAGGGAAAGGGAGGAGAATGAGGGAGCGGAATACAGCTGGGATACAGAGTTAATAAAATGTAACTAATAATAAAAATATGAATATTGAAAAAAGATAGCAGTGAGACCATTTTTGCATCTGTAGGAATATAAATATATTTTTGGACATGTTAGAGGACTTGATCATGTATGAGATGACTGACTGTTAACTTGCATTTGTTAACCATCAAATATTAGGGCTTTAGGTTTTGTCCCTATTAAATTGGAGCCTTAAAAGTCATAAATATTGTCTACACCTTATAAAAAGTCTAAAGCTGTGCTATAGATTAATAATGTTTTTGTACTTAGAAAAGAAGACCAAGAATATTTTAAGTTTCATAGTGAAGATAAAGCATAATGACCAACTTTTCAAATGAATAAATAAATGACTCTAAAATTAACAGATATTAATTTATAGCATGCTTGGAACTATATCATATAGCTTAAAGTTATTTTGGCCAAAATTTTTACTTACTAACCCTCGAGTTGTGAGATTTAGAATAAACAACACTATAGTAGAACATTATAAAGTCATTTTAAAATTACCTTTGAATTTATTTTATCAAATGCATTAGCCAGAAAGCCTAGTTGTATATCTGGATCACAGGCAGCTCATGGCAGGAAAAACAGCATTTATTTATTAATTTAGGAATACATAAAGTCACAGGCAGTTAGTCAGACATTTTAAATTAGCTAATTTGAATAGACATATATAACCTTGAAATTTTAGCATCATATAAAAATTTTGTTGAACCATGGTTGGAGGATATTGTATAGCATGTTGTAAAATATAAGTTGGAATTTTTATAAAATTCCATTCCAATTTAAAATGAGAGTTGTTCCTGTCCTTATCTAAAAGGGGATAAAATAAACAGAGAATTAATGATGATTAAAAGTGTTCATACCATGTGGTCACCTTAAAGTTTACAGTTTAATTTTCACATTTCTTTTGAGAGTATTTAAAGAAACCAGGGAGTATTTTTTATTTAGTTGGATAGCAGGAAAAGAGAAAGAGACAGGGCTTTGAGAAAAGAAATACAGAGAATCTCTTTTACTTTCTGATCACTCTGAGTGTTCCTTGGTATTAGACATTTGAGTAGGGCAAATATCAGTGGAGACACTAGATGTTTCCCAAAGAGAAGAGAATATGAAGAAGCCATTCCTGTGCATGAGAAAGGGGAAATGGAACTGGACCATGTGGCTAGTGGTTCGTCAACCAAATAGGACTGCAGATAAGGGGCTTAGGCCAGCTAAGACCAAGAACCTCCTTGCCTAGTACCAAGTCATTATCAGCAGTAAGGCTGAGTTCTCCTAGAGGGAATCTCATCTGTGGGAAAGGATGGGGTAGATAGGCCGCTTTAAATGGGGATAAGAAGGGGTTTAACAGCATTTTAGTACCTATAAGAGATGGTAGTTTTGTACCTCTGTAAACAATGAGACACAGAAAAAAGTAGAAAGAGCAGCTGGCAGCTAGGGAAACCACATTTTTTATAACCAAGATGGCTGCCAATCACGTGACTAACCTTGATTGCCTGGATTAACCTGGCAGTGAAGTCATGCCCTTAGTTTAGATGGCAGTAAAGCTGTGGCTCCACCCTCTTTATCCCAGAATCAACATGGTAGCTAGCCTTGAGCCCTGAGGCAGCAGCAATATTTAAAGCCATTGGAGGGCAGTTTAAAAGCTGTCCATACTATGTGGTTGAGTCCTGAGGCCTGGATTACCTAATAGTGAAGTCCAGCACAAGCTAGCAAGCTAAAAGACCAGAGCAGATGAGGGGGTTGGTGAGAAAAGTTTCCCAGCATCCGCCAGAAGAGAGACAGTTTCATGAGGCTGTAGCAGCAGCAGTGGTCACACAGGTGAAGCCATCGAGAAAAAAACAGGAGATGAGGGTGTGAGAGAAAGATCTGTAGTGAGTGGGCATGAAGAGAGGATTCCAGCATGTCTTAACATTGTTGGAAAAGCCCACATGGGTTTCAAAACTAAATGTTAGTATTTAGATAAAAGGACCATGCATAGAAACATTCTGAAATCCAATGAGGTCTATTGGGTGGAGATGGAGATGGAAAGAGAGAGGGAAGGAGAGAGACAAGGTAGGAGGAGGGGGCGCTCGACAGAGTGAGTAGAGAGCAAGAGAGACTCAAAGTGGCAGGTTGGTCCCTTTATGGAGCCATTGAACCATGGAAGCCAGGTGGGACTAACTGGCAGGTGATGCATGATGACATCATAGGTTGCTAGGCAACCCAGAAGCAGGCAGCCTAAATACTAACACTCCCAGAATACAGGCCAGTATTCTAGCGCTTTGGAGCTTGCCTGCTGAATTCTCTCTCCTATTCTTTCCTGAACCTCTCCTGCGGCTGAATCCCCTGGTTGAATTTTCTAATTCCTCTTCTAACTCCTCCTCTACTGACCGGCAGGAGGTCTAGCTGTGCTTTCTCCCCTGCTCAGCATCTGGCTGTAAGCCTCTTTGTTGACTTATCAGGGGAACACTGGGGGGCAGAGTTTATACACAGTAAGACAGGAGATTCTCAGAACAAGGCTTGCCACCAGATGTGGGGGATACAGAAATCAGCATTTGAATTTCACAGTAACCTTTTTTCCTACATATCCCCCCTTTTAGCCTAATGAAAGGCTTTTTCTTATAATAACAAAGTATATCTAATAATAAATATTATAAAAATTATTATGTAAGATTGATGTTTTTATGTTTACAGAACGCTCGGAGAAAGTATTTTAATATCAATTTCTATCATCCTAAACATTTTCAATTTAACTGTGAGACTATAATATCTACTCTTCAACCCTGTCAGAGACTTACTTAAGAAGAAATAAATATTACCCAATATGTAGAAGTGCAGGCAAGTAGCCTCTAAAAGTATAGATATTTGGCTGCCTGGACATTTCCGCATAATCCTTCAAACTTGTTTGCTGAAACACCTTTAGCCTTCTGGCTCAGAACATTTGATAGATTTTTCATTGAAGCAAGTTAAATACTTGCCTACCTTGTCCTTAAAAGATCGGCAGTCAAATTTCCAGTGTGCCATTTGTCCTGTTTGGACAGCATTTAGGCTCTAATAGATGGGAAGGGATTTTCTCACCCAGTGGGTGGGATACTGTCCAGTCTTAAGAAAGTTAGCTGATAACATGTGTTTTCCAGTCTCTGCATGCTAACACAAGTTCAGGGCTTATCTGAAGTCCTGACTGGAACAGTTTGCAATGCTGGACAATCTAGCTAGCTATTTTTAAGTAGCCCTGAAAGGAGATTTTTGAACAAGTGTTGTCAGTAAGGCCATCTGTGAGGTAGGATCACCTGGGCTAGTTGACTTCTCTGTTTTGGTGTCTGGTTCTTTTGATCTGCAAAAGAATAACTTCCAAGGGCGTCATATATGTTTTATATTCATGATAAATGTACGGTCTGTATACTGAACACAGTTCAGTTAAAGGTGATACTCTGCTCTCTGTTCAATTAGGTAAAAAACCAAACTATAAAATATACATTTTTATCTATGCCATCGAAAGAATAGTATGGTAAGTAAGTCCAGGTAAGTTAGTAGTCAAAGATTTATTGGCTATGCCCAGTTGAAGTTCTGGCTGGAGACATTTTCACATATTAGTCAGTCTCAGAGATATTCCCCTGGGCAGGATCAGCAAACTAGGTTACCTGGCCTGTTTTGTCTTTTCTATTTCCTTTTTTTCTGTCTGCAGCCAGGATCTTTAGAAGGTCTTCCCCATCAAATCTGATTTCTGTCAGTTTAGATGGAATATATAGCATTTTGTGTCATGATGAATTAAGAGCATACATATTCTCCAGCACAACACAATATATTTCCTGACATACATTTTGGAATTGGGACGTTTATGTGCTGATCTGATTCAGCAGTCCTTTGTAAACTCCAATGTATGTTAGCAGGTGTTTGTGACTTTTCTCATTTAGACAATTTTAAAGTGAAAAATCATTTTTAATCTACTTTGAGGAGATATTATTTTGCCTATCTGTTTTATGACCACCCTTTTAAAATGGTTAGATCTTTTCATAACTGTTTGACCTACAGAATTATATTTTATATTTTGGAAAGCTTTCATGTCATAATATCTAGAACATTGTGGCATTCCAATGGATAAACATGCTGAAGTGCCATAAACCTCAATGTGCTGAGGTATCTCGAAGACAGTTGCCATCTCTAACAATTGCATAACCTTAGAATGATGCTTTCCAGAATTTAAGGCAATAGGACATTGGAATGCTGTATAAGAACCTATGTCATGGTACATATGTTTCAGTTCTCTAAACTCTGTAAAATGTAGCACACAAGTCACTGCATGAGCTCGTTCTGAGACAATGCCAAGTGGGATCTGCATTTCTACTTTAGCATATCGTTATTCTGAACCTTGATAATACACATACAATGCCCAGTCTGACCAAGTTGGCCTCTTGCTGAAGCCTTTCTATCCAGCATGTCAATGAAATGCATTTCTGCAATTTCTTTAAGCCTTTGTGGATTTGCCTCATCTGGAGCTACCTCGTTTGATGTTATTTTAAGTTCCAGATGGGATTTCTCTGAAGGTTTCCTATTTTGTTTCAAACATTCCTCCAACCTATATTCTTTGTCCTTTAATTAAGCATATAATTTCTCAGTCTCTCCTTCTCAAAGTTTGGCTATTCCTGATCTCTCCCAAAGAGGATATACAAAACTGTAATAATCGGTGGAATAACTTATTTGAATGCTAAGAGAAACAAACTCAAATGGAATCCAGAAGCACTGTGTCACTGTGCTTTCCTCCATTTCCAACACAGAAATTAATTTTCTTTAATCTCAAAATCTCTTCCCAAGGACCTTACTTTCTTAGACCCAGCTTCCCTTCTAGACCTCACCAGTTCAGGTGCTTGAAGCTTCTCCATTTGTGTTTGGCTCCTGCTTCCAAGGAGAGGCGTTTATCTGCCTTCCTCACTGAATTCTCACCCCTCGCCAACTCTGGTTAGTTACTGGGTCCACAAGTGTTTGCTCCCCTTAGATTGCCTCTGTCATGTCTGCAGAAGACCTTTCTCAAAGAGATTCATCATTTTTTTCTTGGGTAGAAAGTTCTGGCTTTGAGAACTTTGCTTGTGTTAAAGAGCCGCTTTCTTTTTATTTGTAAGTGCTAAGTTCCTATAGGGACCGCCTCTGTTTTCTCTCTCTGGGTTTTGTAACAGTGTTTGTCTTTCTGCAGGAGGTTGGAGGTCTGGCTCCTTCTTCTGAACAGGAAGCTGTGAGCTGCTGCCTTAGAAACTGGGGTTCCTCTCTTTTTGTACAGAACTAAGAAACTGCTCTGTTTGTGTTTTCTATTTAAACATTGCTAGAAAAAAATTCTTTTCTTAAATCCATTTTTATGTTTATTTATTTTAATTTCTGTTTTTTAACCCAGCCCTTTTAAAATGTTGAGATCTTTTAATTAACTGCTTTTGAACTTCAGAATTATATTTTACTTATTTTTATTTTGAGCTAATTATATTTTATATTACATCCAGGATATTTTATATTTTTCTATTTTATATTTTATGAATTTTATATTTATATTTTAAATATTTTATGTTTTGGAAAGCCCTATTTCTCTGTCCTGCTCAGCAACTGGTTATTGATGCTTTATTGATGTATCATCACTGGGAGCAAAGTTTATACAACATTAAGACAGGAGATTCTCAGAACAAGGCTTCCAACCACAAAAGAGGATAAAAAGTCAGTGTTTTAATTACAAAATAACCTTATCCCCTACTGAAAACATTGGTAAGAAACCTGTGAGTTTCCCATAACTCTTTTTATATTTTCATATATAATGCAGGGAATAATTATCATTTTACTCAGTTCATACACTGTTAAACAGCTAGTTTGTTCACCAAGTTTTGAATACTTTTTAGATAGTTTTGCCTAGTATTACAGATTGCTTTTTACACATACACTTAATATTCACCATTATCCCAATTATATTGCATTGAATTCTACTTTAATGACAATCTCTTTAAAACATAGTCATAATATTCATGGTTCTTGATCCTAACATTAGAGTTGATTTTTATGTCTTCCATGGTATAGAATTTTACATTTTTATAGTTACATATGACATATTTATAAATAATGCTATTTATAAATAATCTATATATATATATGCTCATCTTTATATGTATATCTAGAGAGAGAGAGAGTCTGGTTATTGTGCAATATGTTGTTATGGCATTTCAACTAATTTTCATGTTTCAATGATTTTCTATGAGGAAGGCAATGGATACAGAGAAGTAGATAGAAGTGTATAAATTAGAATTAGGTCAATAGTTGTGGTTTATTAAGTTGAATGCTGTAGGTTCTTTTTCTAAGATCCATGACTTCACTCTCCTGGAGTACTTGCCTAGGATTCTAATATCAGATATGTTTTCCATTTTCTTGGTTGGGCCTTCAGTTCAACTGAAGAGGTGTTAGTTACCATCACGATATAAGTGCTGCTATTGAAACCATAGAGATATCTTGCCATGGTAATTACTGTTGTAGTTTAAAGGTACAGCTGTGTAACACTGTTGGTTGCTTGCCTACAACTATAAACATAAAAACATGCAGTGCTGTGAAAGCTAGTCTTCATTCAGGAGGCTTTCAGGTCAAATCCAAGCTGAATTCTCTGAGGCCTGTTTCTGAAGTTCATGTTGGCTTCAGAAATGGGGGCTTGCCTTCAAACTCTGGAATAGAACCAAAGGTAACAGCAGCAACCTAAGGGTTTTTCACGTGTGTTGGACACTGTTTATGTGAAAGAGAATTTTTCCATGCATGGCACTAGTGGGTTTTTTACATAGTAGTCTATGTCCTCTGTGGGGAGCATTGGCGGCCCATGTCTCATAACTTTTTACAAACTATATGTATGTTTATATAGACACATACACATGTCTTAGAGATGTCTTATTAATGACATTCTTTCTACCAGGGAATGGCCTGAACTTTCTCAAGGTCAATATAGCTATGCATTTTTCAGCTTTATTCATCTTTTCAAAAAGGCAACTCTTGGTTTCTCTCTTTAAATTGCATTTTCTTTAAATGCATCATAGCTCTAATCTCTTATTATTATTTAGTCCCTAGTGTTTCTTAGTAATTACAATGTTATTTTTTATTTTCTCAAGTGCTCTGTATTATTTACTTCAATATAGAAAATTATCTCCTATAGCCCAGGCTTGTCTCATGCTTTGTAATTGCAAATTCCCTTGAGTACTGAGACCTGTGTCTGCTTCGTAGTGCTGAGAAGACAGTCCTGAAACTACTTCCAGGCTGGGCCTTGCTGGTCAATGAGAAGAAAAAGTAGGGTAGTGAATGAGAGTCCTCCAACCTATCTGGCCTTTATTGGAGCCTTACAAATGAAGAAGAAACTGTGTAAGAAGTGAGATAACTGACCAGTATTGGAGCTTTTGTAGTCAAAGCACTGAAAAGGATGGGCAAGAAGAGGGAGGAAGCTTTCATGCTTTGACAGTAGTTGACATTAACAATATGAAGTGAGGTAGTCAATTATAGATGATCAATAAATGTCCTGATTGGACATTTGTGTGCTCTAGAGCGTAGGTAATCAAGAATCAGAATAAAGAACTAACCTTCTGAAGAGGAAGACATGCCTGCTCTAAATTGTATATCACATGGGTATTTGTTGCCGTTGTTTTCTTTTTTTGTTTGTTTTTGCTTTTCTCCCAGGGTTGTCTGATACCTACCAGGTGAAAAGTAGCTGCAGTTTCACTGACCCCACTGTGAAGTCACACAATAACAATGTCATTTGCTTTCCTAAAATCTCTCTTTAATTGTCAGCATTTTTGGCAGCCTTCCTCCTGTGGACAGATGGTTCACTCTACTGCAAGTTGAGTAATGGGTTGTTCAAACTATCCACCTTGATTTCAGGAGGAGGAGAAGGGGAAGTGATTACTAAGTGCTGGAAGACAGAAGGGTAGTCTATTAGACAACAGGGACATGTCTACTGACAAAGAAATCTCCGCAGATCTGGAAAAGGTGTGGCCCTGATTCTCCACATATGCACCCAAAGTTCAAGTCATGGATCCAAGTGTCCCTGCTTGGGGCATAGGTTTCTCCCAGGGTCAGCTTCTCCCTAAGCCAGGTCCTCATTGCTTTTGTAATTAGCAAACATGCATTGCATTCATTCCTCCTGGGCCAGGAAGCACTATGCTTTGTCTCTTCAGTACACTGTGACCCTAGGGAGGTGGTCATGTCGCTCAAGACTCACTGACCAATCAGGACTTCCAGGCCAGGCCTGTAATCAGAGGAAGAGGAGGGTTTTTCCTGGTGGTTTGTTGCAGGTTTGGTTTGGAAGCTGAGCTCTTGGAGTGTTTGGCATCCAGTGGTCTGAGCTCAGCTGCTGGGTCCTCTGAGGGGATTTCAGGCGACTTCAAAGTGGCGACATGGTGAGTGTGTGTGGCCGCCCGCCCCAACGTGGTGGTGGAGGAGGCTGAGCAGCAGGAGCTGGTGTGGTTTGTCCTTCCCGGGCTGGATGGAAACCGGCAGCCATCAGCTGCTTGTGAGGTCCTTTGTCCTGGCCTTAGGAATGCTGAGCTATCTGAGTCCCACGTGTTAGAAGTGGGATGGACTGTGAGCAGACTGCATGTGGGGACCTGGGCACTGTTAAGACTGAAATCCTGGGACAAATGGCTGAGGTGCCTATTTAACAGTTCAGAGCAGAATTAGCTACCAGGTTTGCCCAGCATCTCTGAGTCCCTCCCTGTTTACAGGCTCTGGCTGGCATACACTGCCCTCTAGCCCAGGGCTCGGGCCCTTAACCCAGCTGCCCTTCTTTCTGTTATCTACCCAATTTGGTTACCTGCTCTATTTCATCTATTATTTACTGTCATAGTCTCATGGGTTTGGCGTGCCCCTCTCCTCTCCTCCCCTCCTCACATGGCTCAGGGATGGTTTACCTTGGGCTCCCAGATGTGCCTGTGGGTGTCTTTCTATCTATAATAAATTTTTCTCCCCACCATACCTAGGAAGAGTCATGTCACTTAATTTTTATATTTTCATTCACCTCCCATTTGCCACTCCTTTCTTTCAAATTCATAGCTCTTTTAGGCTTCAGTTTTTGTTACTGTTTGCATTTGACTGAGGGTTGCTGCAAAAATTCTCAGCTGTGAGGTAGAGATGGCTGCATTGGACAGTGAGAGGGTAATGAAATGTATACATGCAGCACCCTGTGACTTGTAAAATAAACATGTACCCTGGGAGAGTGGAAACATTTATTAAACTACTAATTTACTAGGCTAAGGCTCTGTCTGCCCCTAGAATGGAAGGGCAGAGCTGAGATTGTTTGTGTTGTCTGAGACACCTGATCTCTCATCCTCCAGTAGAGGATCTGCCAGAGTCCTGAGGCCCAAATGCTTGGTCTAAGCAAATGATGATGGACTCTGGGAAGCTTCACATCCTGGAAGGAGGAACAGTACAAAGTACCTTGCAGAGTCTTTCCAAGATTCTTCTCTGGTCCTTCTATAGTGATCAATATCCAGGACCACAAGCTATGCCATGGAGACCATGGGATTCATTGTTGCCAGTCCCAGAAAAGCTGGTCTGCTGAGCTACGAGAGTCCCATGTGTTAGAAGTGGGATGGACTGTGAGCCAGTATGTATGTGGTGCCCTGGGCAGAGGCCCTTGCCCTGTCAGCCTTTTTGAGTGTGGATTCCCTGGAGAGGAGGAGATTCTACAGCTCTGTCCTGTAAAGGGATTTTCATTATTCTCCTCTTATATTTGTCCTTGAGGTTTAGTACTGTCTTTTGTGTGTCTTTCCAGGTCTGTGTATTGTCACTCAGGAAGATCTTTTCTTGTTGCATCCATTTGCCTGCAAATTGCATGATTTCCTTGTTTTTAATGGCTGGGTAGTATTCTATTGTGTAAATATCAGTTTCTTTACCCATTCTTCGGTTGAGAGGCATAGAGATTGTTTCCAGTTTTCTGGTTAGTAGAAATGATGCTGCTATGAGCATGGTTGAGGGAATGTCCTTGTTGGATGGTGAGCAACTTTCAGGTGTGTGCCCAGGAGTTGTATAGCTGGGTCTTTAGGTGTGTCTTTTCCCAGGTTTCTGAGAAAGTGCCAGATTGATTTCCAAAGTGGTTATATAAATTTGCTCCCCACCAGCAATGGAGGAGTTTCCCCTTTCTGCACATCCTTGCCAGCATGTGTTGCTACTTGAGGTTTTGGCCATAGTCATTCTGACAATTGTAAGATGGAGTCTCACAGACAGTTTGATTTGCATTTCCCTGATGAGTAAGGATGTTGAGCCATTTTTTTAAGTGTTTATGCACTGTTTGAGAATTCTCTATGCCTGTGTCCCATTTTTAATTGGATTATTTTGTCTGTTGATGTTTAATTTCTTGATTTCTTTAATATAATTCTGGATATTAGCTCTTTGTCAGATGGAGGGTGGTGAAGAACTTTTCTCAATCTGTAGATGGCCATTTCCTCTTGTTCATTGCTTGTCAAAAGCTTTTGAAATTCTTTTGTTCCATTTATTAATTGTAGATTTTAGAGCCTGAACTGCAGGTGTTCTATTCAGGAAGTTGTCTCTTGGACCAGTGAGTTCAAGGGAGTTACACAATTTCTCCTCTGGCATTTTTTGTGAATCTGACTTTATGTTTAAGTTTTTGTTCCACTTGGAATTGAGTTTTGTTTAGGGTGAGAAATATGTATCTGTTTGCATTTTTCTACTTGTGGACATGTATTTGGAGCAGCACCATTTGTTGAAGATGCTGTCTTTTTCCATTGTATGGTTTTGGCTCCTTTGTCCAAAAGCATAGGTATGTGGGTTTATTTCTGGGTCTTTGATTTGTTTCCATTGATCACCCAGCCTACTTCTATGCCAGTACCATGCAGTTTTTATTCCTATTACTCCTAGTATATCTTGAAGTCAGGTATGGAGATGCCTCCAGTAGTTCATCTCCAGACTTTGGAACAGTCTTACATCTGATGAAATATGTCCAGGAGAACCCAAATGGGTTCTGGCTTTCAGATGTAGCCTCACAGTAGTGGGTATTTTGATGTAAGGGGGCACAGGCACAGGTGACCTGAAGGTTGAGGCATGTTTTTTGTTTTTTTTTTTTTTTTGGTAGCAAAAGTATTGCTTTGGAATGAAATGAGCAGGAATGCCACAATTTAAGCAATGGAAAGAACACAAAATGTGACATGAGGTTTTTTTTTTTTTTTTTTTCAACTAGGAATTATATTTGATATTACTGAGAGCAAAACTGTAAGCTTTCCTTTTTCAAATACCTACTTTATTCTTGGTTCTTAAATACCTCTACCTCCCTTTCACTCACCACCCCTTGTTAGGAGAGAAAACAGTTAGTACAGACAAGGAATGCAGATTTCCAGCTACTTAATGCTGATTAGGGTTCATTGGGTTCTTTAGTGCAATAACTGTCTTACTTGTGTGGATTCCAGAACCCCACTGAAACAGCAAACAACAAATGGCACTGTTTGTTTAAATCTCATTGATTTGGGTTTTTTGGAAGAGCAGCCAGTGCTCCTAACCTGAGCCATCTCTTCAGCCCTTTATTTGGATTCTTAAACCTATACCTCCCTTACAACCCTTATTCCTTCCAAAACCCCAATTGGTAAAGGAGAGAGAATGCTAGAGGGGAAAGAAACAGAGGTCTCTTTAACTACTTCCTGTGGATTAGGGTGGTCAGGATCTTTGGGGCAATACCTCTTAGTCACCAGGATATCCAGCAGCCCAACAAACCAGCAATGACAAACACAGTAGCAGTGTGGGTGAACAGCATCAGGAAGAGCAGCAGCTTCTTTCTTCTTCAAAGAACCAGTGTCCTCTCATGGCTCTGCATGTGTACCCTCTCCAGAAGACTCAGAACTAAACTATGTGCAGGTGGCAAAACCACAGCCCTGCTAGAGCACGAGACAATCATTAGTAACAGCTGTGGACAAACTGAAGCAGCTTCTTGCTCCACACCTGGGGATAATAGAAAAAAAAATTCACATAACATGAGTGGGATTTTAAAGAAACAAAAATATTTAATACAATTGCTGATTCTATTAATTTGGATATTTCCTCTCTGTCTTTTATTTAGTTTAGGTAAGGGTTTATCTTGTTTGTTTTTCGCAAAGAACCAACCCTTTGTTTCATTGTTTCTTCATCTTCTCCTTCTACTTTATTGATTATAGGTGCAAGTGCTCTTTTCTTGTGTGGGGATTTTGTTCTTAGTTTTCTGTTAGTTATCTCAAATTTCAGAAAGTGTGTTGGCGGAGTGTTACTTTTTTAATGACCTGCTTGGCTAGTGTATTCATGGTGTTAGGCTTGCTGGGATGGTATGGAGTGGATGGTGCCATATGTGTTCTGTTGGAACACTTGGGAAGATCCTGAGAATTGAGAGTGATGTAACAAAGGTAGTGGAGAAGATCCCTGGTACACTGCCTTGGTCTCTATGCAAGCATGGCCTATGGTTGAGCTGAAGACTTGAGAGTGGGATCCCAGAAGCAGAACAGGGAGTGGAACTGTGTAATCCACGGGAGACTTGGACACAGGAAAGGGGAGCTGCCTTTGCTGTTTTTTTTGGAGTGCTAGGGGCAACCATGAGAATTGGTCTTCAGTAACAGAGAGTGGAAAAGGTCCACAGAATCAAGTAGGAGAATACCATTGAACATTTATTTCTTCTTTGTGTGCTTCTTTGGAGGAAGGTATAAAAGGTTTTCTAGGAGGAAATTGTCTAGATTCCTTACTGGGGATTGGATTTGAGTGTCTATGATCTCAAACCATTCTTTTTTTTGTTTCTGTCTACTGTCTTGTGATTGAAACTGATCATTCTGTTTCCTTTCAATGCTCACATGGTCTTCATTGTTATCCAGTCTATCTCTAAATCACAAGAAAGAGTCAAAGAAATTGCTATTCATTGCTAACCTATTTTGGTATCCTGAGGTTTTTACATTTTTAATTTTATTGTTTTTGAAGACCAAGGTTTTTGTGTTGATTTGGCTGTCCTGGATGTAGGAATGCAATCTATCCCAGCCTCAAACTTAGAAGTCCACCTCATATTGGCTCCAGAGGGCTAGGATTCAATATGGCCCAATATGCCTGGCAGTTTTTCTTTTGATATGTTGGCTGATGTGGTATGTAGCTTTTTGTACATGTCAAGCATATGCTACCATCCTGATTTTCAGCCATATCCACTCTTGAATTCTTATATTTGTCAGAGAGTATATTCTGTTTCTCAGGATGTCTTGTATTCATAACATTAATACTGACTGAGATTTGTGAGTCATTGGGTTGCAGGTGTGTTTCCTTCTTCCTGTCTCATGTGTTTGTTTTGTTTTAACTGAGTGAATATGAGTAGTATTTTGTCTGTATGTGTTACTATGCACCTCATATGTACGTGATCCTAACAATAGTCAGCAGCTGGCCTCAGAACTTCAGAATTTGGAATAATGGGTAGTTGTGAACCTCCATATAAGCACTGACAATTGAGCCCAGTTGTTGGTAAGACAAACAAGAGCTTTTCATTGCTGATCCACCTCAACTGCCTTATGTTGCTCATTTATGACCAACTATTCCAGGACTAATATTTTTCATCCGTCCATTTGTACCTGTTTGAACAAGCATTCCCTTTTAGTAAGCTCTCATTAATATTACAGTTTAACCTCGGACACTTCAGGTTTCTGGAAGATAGATACAGAAATACATTGAATATATAATTCTTTGTAGGAATTTCAGATATATCACAGAGTTTGCAGTATTTTTTTTTATTTGAATGATTTTTGTGGTGGATTCAGGTCTTAAATGTACCTCTGCATGTCATGAAACTTGTTTCAGAGGCTAGGCTGGCCTTTGACTCAATGAGATACACATACCTCTGCCTCTTGAATGCTGGAATTAAAGTTATGAACCAGTACTTCCTGTTTGCCCCTGTTTTTAGGTAGTAATTTTGCATACAATGTCTGTGATCTGTGTTCCGTACTTTTCATCTATTTGCATGTCTTGCTTTCTTACGTCTGTTAATTTTCATTTCTCTTGAAAGGCTGAATTCTATTCAAAGGTTGCCGAAATGAGGTGAACCTCCTCATTTAGTTTCCTTCTAAAATGAGTTGGTGGGTATATTGAAACTTCTGTGTCAGTAGATGTCAGGGAAGTTCCAGAATTATGTGAATATATTGTCAATGAAGTATACATTTACACTGTTGTCACCATTGTGCTTTCTGTTATACTCATGTGTGGGATTATTTAGAATTCAATTACCTATGCTGATGTGGATGTGAACTTCACTTGGGAAGAGTGGGCCTTGCTGGATCCTTCCCAGAAGAGTCTCTACAAAGATGTGATGATAGAGACCTGCAAGTACCTTACAGCTATAGGTAAGACAGTGAATTTTCTTTCTCTATTCAGGTAAAGGGGACAACTGTTGTTACTGTAGACTTTTCTTATTGATGTTTTTATATAAGTTCACTTGGAATGAGGAAGAAAAAATTCAGGCATGTTTCTAAGGTTCACTGAATATAGAAACTTAAATTTTGCCTAATTTTTAATCCCCTCTCATTCACTATTTGGTCCATATTTCAGGCTACAATTGGGAAGAGCATAATACTGAAGAACATTATCGACTATCTACTAGATATGGAAGGTAATTACTCACGGAAGCTTATATAAATATGCCTATGAATAAATGTTTAAAGATGATTTATTTATTCATTATTTATATATTATTCTGCCTGCACATGTGCCTGCCCACCAGAAGAGGGCATGGGATCTCATTATAGATGCTTGTGAGCCACCATGTTGTTTCATGACCTCTGTGGAATAGCCAGTGCTCTTAACCTCTGAGCCAGCTCTCCAGCTCTGTGAAAAAATTTTAATGTGTCCCAGAAATTTTAAAGAAATGCAACAGTGGAAAAACAAAAACCACTTTCAGAGTAGTAAGGAACATTAAATTCTCCCAAACACATGTTCCTCACTGTTAGGTATATTATATTATTTATGTTTGCCAGGAATTTCAATGCAAAAGAAGACAGTGAAACCCTTGCTAAATAGATATTGCTGTACAAATGACATTTACTCAATCTAGAAATTATGATCTCTGAAAATTACTGCCCCTCTATCTGCCACCCTAGGCCTGGGCAGGGCAGCTTCTAGGTTCCATACACTCTTTCTTTGGCCTAGAAGATTTTCTGTCCTTGAGAATTACTGCTCAATCTGGCTTTTGTCCTGACCTCTAAATTGCTTTGTTTAGTCTCAAACTAACTCCATCAGTCTTTTCTAATCTTCAGCTCTTTTTTATTCTCTGCTTCATTTGATCTTCACCTTAGTTTTCTCTCTCCAACCTGCCTATTACTGTACAGTAAAACTCCCTTCTCTCTCCTGGTAGCACCACTTTTGGGAGATTCATTTCCTCTCTCTTCTCATGAGAGATACATGTATCTTATGCAGTCAATTATTTTTCTGAATTCGTCACCTTTCCTGAAACTGAATGAGACAGCATTTTCAAATATGGGTGCTTCCTTCTACCTGCTATTTTTACACCCATAGTTTGGGATTAAAAGCATGTACCACCATGCCTGAATCCAAGCTTTTCTTTACTGGACATTGCTCTATACCAGGCTGGCATTGAAGTCAGATCTGCTTGCCTCTGTCTCCTGGATTAAAGGCGTGTTTGTATTCTAGCCAGATCACATTGACATAGAAGGTATTTGAATGGGGTCTTTTGACAGAGCAACCATGTTCTAAATTAAAAATCCTCTGTAAATGATAAATCATTAATCATACCCACATTGCAGATACTCTGTAGAAATCCCTATCTGTTGATCCTCTTTCCACTCATATTGTAAACAGCATACTCATAAAATAGGTGATAATTTTGTGTACAAAACCTACTGATGAGCAAATATTCCATAACAAAGGTTATGTTACTCAAATACCTGAAGCAAAGTTGTGAAGTTTAATCAGATGGAAATTATGAGGGTCAAGAATACTGTTGTGGAGGAACCATAATAACCATGTCTTTGAAGAACAAAAAGCAAAATTGTGTGTATGTGGAAATGTTTCATTTGTTGTTCTTCCGTTTTTATTTATTTTTTAATATTAATTACTGTTTATTCACATTGTATCCCAGATGTACCCCATTACCTCCCAATTCTCCCTCCCTTTCTCATATCCTTTCAAGGCCCTCCTCAAGTCCACTGATATGTGAGTCCCTCCTCCTCTTCAGTCTGACCCAAGCTTCCCAGGTTTCATCAGAACAGGGTACATTGTCCTCCTTTGTGGCCTGCCAAGGCTGTTCTGCCTGCAGCAAGGGTCAGTCAAAGAGCTAGCAACTGAGTTCATATCAGAGACAATTCCTGTTCCTATTACTAGGGAATTTCACTTGGACACTGAGCTGCCATGGGCTATATCTGAGCAGGGGTTCTAGGTTATATTTGTGAATTATTCTTGTTTGGAGTATTAGACTTAGAAAAGACCCCTGTGCCTAAATATATTGATTCAGTTGTTCTCCTTGTGGAGCTCCTGTCCTCCCCTTGCTATCTTCCCCTTCATTCATAAAATTCCCTCCACTCTGCAGAGAATTGTTAAAGAATATTTATTGTCTCCTCAATAGAAGCGATGATCTTGTAGATCTCCATCATTACCTCTGTGTAGAGATGCTTTTGGGAAGGATCCAGCAATGCCCACTTTTCCTGGTTGGGTTTTTCCAGATGCACATTATCATAGACTATTGCATTCTAAACTATCCTGTACATGTGTACAATAGAAAGCATGATAGTGACAACACTATAAATTTATATTTGTTCATGTGTTCATTCATCCATTCATGATTAATAACGAATGAATTATGAACTGCTATCACCTTCAGAAAGTCTGCTCAAAAGAGAGGACTGTTAAAAATTAAACTAATATAATTAATTAGATTTCCAAGCTCAATGAAAATATAGCCAAATAAATCACATTACAGAAAACTGCTATGATTACTGGCCCTGTGGAAATTGTTGTGTTTATTTTGGTTCCCTTTATGAATGCAGTGTGATTACTACTATAGGATAATTTATGAATGCAGTCCCTGTGTTAAAGCTGGCTCCTTCTAGTTCGTTTTAAATATGAAAAAAAAACACTCATAGAAAAGTGATGCTCTTAGTGAGCCATGTAATGAAGTTTCTTACCATCAAAGGTATCTTGTAAGGTACAGAAACCCACAATCAAGGGGAAAACTATGAATGTAAAGAAAGTGATAAGAGGTTAAGATATAACTTCAGTTTATGATTAAACCAAATTGCAAACATAGTTTACACTGACGTAAAGATTCATCAGTGGCTGGAGAGATGGCTCAGAGGTTAAGAGCCCTGGCTGTTATTCCCAAGGTCCTGAATTCATTTTCTAGCCAACCACATGGTGGCTTGTAACCCTCTATTCTAAGATCTGGTGTCCTCATCTAGCATGCAGTCAGAGCACAGTATAAATATTAAGTAAATGAATCTTTAAAAAATATTCATGAATGTAACGAATATGGTAAAGCTTACACATATCTGAATTTTCTTTGCAGAAAGAAAAGAATACATATTTATGAGAAACCCTATGAATGCAAACAGTGTGGTAAAGCCTTTTCCAAACCTAGTAGCCTCCAACTGCATAAAAGAACACATACTGGAGAGAAACCCTATGAATGTAATCAGTGTGGTAAAGCCTTTTCACAACACGGAAATCTCCAAGTGCATAAAAGAACACATACTGGAGAGAAACCCTACAAATGTAATCAATGTGGTAAAGCCTTTGCATGTTGTAGAAGTCTCCAAAGACATAAAAGAACACATACTGGAGAGAAACCCTACGAATGTAATCAGTGTGGGAAAGCCTTTTCAGATAACAGTAATCTCAAACTACATAAAAGAACACATAGTGGAGAGAAACCCTACGAATGTAATCAGTGTGGTAAAGCCTTTTCACAACACGGACATCTCCAGGTACATAAAAGAACACATACTGGAGAGAAACCCTACAAATGTAATCAATGTGGTAAAGCCTTTGCATGTTGTAGAAGTCTCCAAAGACATAAAAGAACACATACTGGAGAGAAACCCTACGAATGTAATCAGTGTGGGAAAGCCTTTTCAGATAACAGTAATCTCAAACTACATAAAAGAACACATAGTGGAGAGAAACCCTACGAATGTAATCAGTGTGGTAAAGCCTTTTCAAAAAAAGGAAATCTCCAAGTGCATAAAATAATACATACTAGAGTGAAACCCTACAAATGTAATCAGTGTGGGAAAGACTTTTCACAACATGGACATCTCCAAAGCCATAAAAGAATACATCCTTGAGAGAAACCCCATGAATGCAATCTATGTGGTAAAGCCTTGGCACATTGGTGCAACCTTTACAGACATGAAAGAATTCATACTGGAGCCAAACCCTACGAATGTAATCGGTGTGAGAAAGCCTTTTCACAACACGGAAATCTCAAAAAGCATAAAAGAACACATACTGAGGAGAAAACCTATGAATTTAATCAATGAGGTAAAGCCTTTCCATTTTGCTGCTACCTCCAGAGGCATGAAAGGATTCATACTGGAGAGAAACATTTTCAATGTAATCAAGGTGGTAAAGCCTTTTCACAATTCAGTAGTCTTCAAGTACATAAAAGAACACATACTGGAGAGAACCTCTAAGAATGTAATCAGTGTGGTAAAGCCTCTGCACATTGATATGATACCTGAAGGCATGAAAGATTTCATACTAGAAATAAACCATATGACTATAACTAGTAAAGCCTTTGCATGTCACAAATTTTCAAAGCCATAAAAGAAATCATACTCAAGAGAAATCCTTATGAATATATTCACTGTGATGAAGCCTTTGTAAATTTCTATAGGCTTCACTTTCATGAATGAAACATACTGAAGAGAAACTGTAAGAATGTGTCCATTTTGTTAACTCAAAGCTTTGTGTTTTGAACTATCCTGGAGATGTAATGAAGTGGTCTAATCATCCATCAACTGCATCTCACTACATAGCTTGATGTGATATGAATATATACATAAGATTGGATTCTGTGAATCCATATGTTCTTCTGAATTATCCATATGTCATTTCATCTTAAAGTACTGCATTCTATAGGAAATATGTAATATAAAGTGTATAGATAGAGTAACAGCAAGAATATGTACATAAAAAGAAACATTTCTGGTGTGTGTGTAAGGTCATTATGGGCTTTTAGGCCATGACTGATATGTACAGAGTGGGAGACAAGTTTGTTGGATCTCCTTTGGTCATCTTAATATGATGATTGAGGACTGATTGCCAGCTTTGGACACCAAAAGCCTTTCCTACAGCTCTGTTTCCCTGATGCTCAAATTAGATTAGTTGAGATATTACATCAATAAAATACTGTCTTCTTTTTACATTGTAAACATACTGTCATGTAATAATTGAGGGATTCAGGGCAATTTGAAGGATAAAATTTGTTTGAAAATGAGAGTGTGCAGCCAGTTCTCCTAGGTGCTGAGCCATGTATTTAGCCCCATGAACGTGTCATGAATAGCATTTTTAGGTGTGAAAGGTTAATCCCAAATTCATCTTTAACCCAGCCCTGATGACCCAGAAGAAAGAGAAGATTGAGAGCATAAAAAGTAACTTAGCCTTGGTGCTTAAAGAATTTTCTGAGCCAATATCTCCACAAAAATATGCAAGTATTCAAAAATCATCAGGATAGAAACTGACAGTACACGTGTTTAAAAAGTGCTTGACTACGTGACCAAAGCCACAAACTGAGTTTATCTCACATAGGCAGCAATGGGAGCCCACAAGGACATGTGTCAGGTGTACCCCTTCTTGAGATTATGCCTCATGTAAAGAGAGAAAAAGAACTTGTAGTTATGAAGACCAACTTTTCAGAAGTGAATTGTATTCTGCTTCCCTGATGCATGCAAACATTCATTTAGGAGCCCAGAATGGTGAAGACTCCAGATGCTGTGGAGATTGTTTTCAGGGGATCCTGAGATTCAAACAGATGTCAATAGAAGGCTAGGGAAATCAGGCATTTACAGAGACCTGTGGAGCGTGGAGGAACTATAAGGGAAGGAGATTTGGATGTTAAAGAAAGGATAAAGTCCCAGCAATTATTTAAAGCAATTAATTCTTGGGTTGTACCTGAGGACAAGCTGCCTTCTATTGTATTCTCTGTATCTACTCAGCTGTGGTGGGTCAATTCTCCAGTTCTTCCACTCTTTCCTTGTCTTCTCAGATAGGTGTACATTTCAGTCAGTATACCATGCAGGCTGCCACTTGGTCTCGAATCATTGATTTTCAAATCTCCTCAGTCCCAACTCTGTCATCCCTGTAACATCTCTACCTGGCAGTAATAACAATATTTTGAATAAACATTCCAATATCTCCTTTAGGTCTAATAAATCAATGGACTCCTTGTAATTCTATTCTCCTTTGGAATGTCATTGTTGAATAGACCTATTCCCTAGATGAGATATTTTCTGCTCTGTAACATTATGTCATGTGAATATCCTACAGGAAAGATATTAGCTGAGAATTTGGGAGAAATTTACTGATGAGAAATTTTTTAATATATGACATGGTGAGATTATTTAGTTGTGTGCATCTCTGGCCTTCTATGTAAACCTATTAAACCTAAAGGATGATTTACTTATCATATGTTGTGCTTCACACCCATGACAAGCTGCTGAGTTACCTCTTTGAAAGCATCCCTCAGTCCCTACCTTCTAAAGGGCATGATTGGCATACCTCCCTCTACCCTTAACTTTCCAGTCCAGTAGAATGGTCTTGCCCTCTCCCAGAGGCTCTTTCCTGTAGAGCCAGATTTTTTTTTTTTTCTTCTATGTGCTTTTCTTCTCTCCCTCTTTCTTTCTGTGTTTCTTCTCTTCCTGCCTTTTTTCTCTCTGTTCTCTCTCCCTCTCTCTACATACACTTTCCTTTGCCCACACTTATGTCTCCTTAATGGGAGCTTCCCTGGCCCTGTTCCTTAGGGACTGAGAACCCTCTGTGAACTGTTTTCAACAAGCCTGCATTTAAATGTTTTATCATGTATTCAATTAGCAAATTTCACCTGTGGGAAGAAAGATAAAGTATAACCTATGTATTCATCAATGGTCAAAATTAGTCATACTGAATAAATATATTAATATGTTTCCAGTTTTAATTAATAATTTCTGTTTTAACCATTATGTTCTCTTTTTTCCTCAGCCCCCTATCAGAGGACTAGGGAAGGTGCACAGGGGGAAATGGGGAGGGTGCATGGGAAATGTGGAGATGGAAAGGAATACAGCCAGGATACAAAATGAATAAATTGTGATAAAAAATAATTAAAAATAATTTTTATTTTCAAATTTTGTTCATTCTCTTTCTCTCTCTTTTAGTTGAACAAATAGTCTCAGTATGATTCTCAGGCTATCCTGGAACTCAATGTACATACTAGATCTGCTTACCTTGCCTCCCTAGTGTCAGCAGGATATTTGGTCATTGTCTACCTCGATAACTTAGTGCTTTCAATGGGATTATTGAGAATGAGTCACTGAGTCCAAACAGACATGGTAGCTAGGAAACAGGCTCTGGTCCTAACTACAGTAATAGAAAGAAAGTGTTCTTCAATTGCAGTTGATTGTCTTGAAATCCTCTCCTTTAATTTTAAACTAAATTATTTTTCTTTATCATTGAGTTTTTAATACTCATCATAGTATATTGGAGTTCTATCATTATGCAACAGATAGTGAAAACCATCCTCACAGACATAAATAAATTCTCAATATAGTTAAGTGTAACTATGTGTTACACTCATCCCAACATTCTATTAAATCACAGAGGTTAAAACCGCCTAAGCCAGGCATGGTAACACAGGCCTGTAGTCAGGGTGTTCAGAAAGAGAAGGCAGAAACTTGAAGATTTCAATGTCATCCAAGCAAATATCCAAGGTCAATGATATAATAGGAGGTCCACATTCCAAAGGGAGGCTGATTGGATAAGACCAATGTCCCTTGGATAAGCCCCAGAACTTCCAGGCCATTCCAGCACCATGTGTTACCTAAGGAATATGCCACCCCTTGCTTGCTAATGTTTCCTGTCCAAGACAGCCCAGATCACTTCAGAGTTAGATTCATTTTGGGCATTGAAGATTAGAACACTCTTGGAAGTGGGAGAATTACCCTCAGGCAGTGGTGAGTACCTTAATTATATATCCTATGAAAAGGGTTAAGCACACAAACCCTTACCCAGACAAGCCATACAAATGGACTCAGTAAGTTTTGTTTATATACATCGGTCCATACTTATTCACACATTCTTTTTTAAGACATTGGAAGGAAAGAATTTGGAACAGGGTGGAGAAAGGACAAGAATAGGGGAAATGCTGTAATATATTTTAATTAACATCTGTAAAAGTAAATTTAAATAAAAATTGGCTAAAGAGGGCATAGGAGTTAATAGCACTGGGTGTTGTTATGGGAGACAGGTTCCATTTCAAGAATCACAGGCTAGCTAAGCATAACCTGTAAATGCATCCCCAAGGGATCTGCTGTCCTCTTTGGCCTTTGCAGGTAGTACATATAGACACGTGAATGCAAAACATCCAAATAAATTAAAGACAAACAAAGCTTTACATTGTGGCTTTCTCAGGGCTAAGGAGATGGCTCCATGTTTAGGAAAACTCCCTCAGGACTTTGCAAAAGATAATGCTGAATCCTATCTTCCATGGACACAGCCTCACCGTTCTTCTGAATGAGAGATCCACACACAGACTGGGGGCACTTAGATACCTGTAACACATACATCATCCTAGGGGCTCAACACAGACCCAGGCCCTTTGGGTGCTTGTTCTCTCTCTGTCTCTCTCACACATATACATTCACACGTGCACACATCTCCATGAACTCCACAAGCACAGTGCCCTCAACTGGCCCCATAATTCAGAAAATAGAAGATTGTGTGGTGACAGCTCTTTCACCAGGTTGTCCCTCTCACCATATTCTTTTTGAAATGGGGCCATGGGGGAAGAAGAGATGTCTCAGTGCTTAAGAGCACTGTCTGCTCTTCATGAGGTCCTCAGTTCAATTTCCAGCAACCACATAGTGGCTCATAACTATCTGTAAGGAGATCTGGTACATTCTTCTGGTATGCTGGCACACATGCAGGCAGAACACTGTATGTATTTATGTATAAATAAATAAGTAAATAAATAGATGATACCACAATTAGACCCCAGAGGGTGACACGCCCCATCTAATGATGCCATTACCTCTTAATTTTCTTCAGTCAGTTCCATTAACTGAGCACAAAGCCTTCAATTACATAAGCATATTGGGCCATCATCATTCAAATCATCATGTAACCTCTAGCCACATTCCTTAGGAGAAAACCAAGTGTGGTTGCTATTGAGGAACTGCTCTTCCCCAACTAGGTAAGTTCCCTTTTTACAAGCACATCCTCCTGATGAAGAGAAAAGGTAGTCTTGTCCGGGCAATTATTTGTAGCAATTCATATTTTAGTCTCAGAAGGTAAGTCAGTTAAGGAACCACCTGAATCATCCTCTGAAGATAAATGCCTCCCACCAGCTTCTGTAATGGCTTTGTACATTGACAATTCTCCAGCTGAGTGAAAGAACCCCTGGGATGCAGATCTCCGGACATTACAGTGACTGTGTTCCAAGGAAATTACCAGGGCAACCAGAACCATCTGTGCTACACCAAAATTAAGAAATGCTGTGGAGAAACACCCTCTCCATTCATCTTTGTGGTATATACACACAGACTAGGGTCACTTACATACCCTTAACACATACATCATCCTAGGGCTGGACACAGACCCAGTCACATGGAGTGCTAGGGTGTTCTCTTTTGTTTTAATGTTCCTTTGAAATGAATACACCTTTCCCTTGTTCATTCAAATTCTGATTTCTCTTCTCCCCCCTCCCCCAATTTTTGGCTTCAATTCAGATATTACATTGTGATACTTACTGTAAGCATCCTGTCTCAACTTTGTGTAAACAGGCCAAAATAAAGCAACTAGACACAATATTGAGCAATGGGAGGAGCCAGAGGGAAGAAAAGAGAGGAGGAAGTAGAGGACAGGAAATGAATGGGAGGAGAAAGGGTGAGAGGAGAGCTAAGGGAGGATAGAGCTGGGGGAGAGATCTTGGAACTATGTGGAGATGGACTGGACCTCAGTTATCACTAAAAGCAAGTATAATGTGGGAAATCTAAATGTTAGGAAACTATGAGGGCTTGGAGCCCAGCATTCTGTTCTAGCTTAAGTAAAGAAATCCCCATGTCTGTGTGGTGATTTGGTTGCACAGCTGTTTAAGATTAACAGCCAGCATGACTAAAAGATAATTAATAGTACATTTTAACAGCAGCTTACAACAAATGACGCTCAACTAATCTAAGTATCCACACCCTTTAAATCACACTTTATCATAACTTGGTGGGGGTAATAAGCTCCCAGTGATAAAACCCAAACTCAAACCTGAAAACTCTCAGGTCAATTACTGTCTCTTTAAGAGAGACTCTTAAACCCTCTGAGGAGCAAAAGAATAGCCTCCTGTGGGCAGACCTGAGATTTCCATAACAAAACTGAATCCTTCACAGTTTAACTGAGGGGTAAACAAGCATGGCTTCCTTATACTGTGGCTTTCTCAGCTCAGCTCAGCTCAGCTCAGCAGCCATGATGGGAAGGAGAGGAATTGGAGGCAGAAAAACCTCTAGACAGAGTTTGGTTTAAACTGCATCTTAAATTTTAAAAAATGCCATGGCAGAGGGTGTTTTAATCACATTTGGCTTCATTTTGGCTGTCATAGTCCTGGATCTAGTTGCAATATGTTTAATGGTGATGGTTCTTCTCCATGCCTTCTCCAAGAAAGTTCAAGGAGAAAATGGAAAAAAAACAAGGATTGGAATACTAAGTTACAGACAAGAAAAAGGGCACTCTTCCTAATAATTAGATTAATAACAGCTAAAATTCAAAGCTCTCTGGCTGCAAGATATTTTTCAGCCCTTTCTGGTAAGGGTCCACCAATTCACTAAAACATCAACTAAAATAACCAACTGAGCTTTGTTTGTTACAGGGTTATTTGGCACAACTGAACCTAAACATAAATTTTTCTTGTCTCTTTGTTTGATATTTAATTAAAGGCTTTGAGTTACAATGATAATGATTTGAACAAGCTGGTGAAGGCACATGCCTTTCTTCCCAACACAAAGTAAAAAGAAACAGGCAAGTCTCTGAGTTCAGGATCAAGCTAATTTACATAATTAAAAGCCAAGATGGCAACTTCTGATGTTTAGCCACTTGCAGAGATACTCTAAGATTCAAAATGACAAAATTTTCCTTAAGGTTACCATGTAAATTATTATTTTTTCTTAATAATAGATGTTATGTCCTTACTGCTCTAAAGGTGGGATTCACATATATTTTAGGTTTATGTAAAGAGAGATAATGTCACACTGCTCTGGAAACTGCCTTATCCTTTTAAACATGAGACATTTTCACAGGGGAAAAATGCTGGCCATGCCTATGTAAAAAAGACACAAGAGGCTTAAAGATGGCAAAGTACATGTCAACCTAGTTTAATCCTAAACACTCAAAAAACATTATATGAATGAACATTATATTCATTTGTTCAAAAAACAAAATTGTCCATCCTATATCAAAAAAGATGGCAAGCCAAAGAATAGCCCAAACCAATGTAAAAACCCAGGTACAAGATGCTTAGGATATACATAAATGCTAAGGGTAATAGAGATTATATGCTTAATTCTGAGAGTTTACATGAAGTTTGGCTATAAAGGCATAACTGTCCACTCTGTATAAAAAAGGGACAAGTCAAAAAATAGCCATTATCAATGTAAAGCCCAGATAAAGATGACTAGGGTATGCTTAAATGCTAAAGTAAGAGGGAGTTTATATAAAGTTTGGCTATAAAGGCATAACTACCCATTCTATATAAAGAAGGGGGATAAGACACATAGCTACACCATATATAAAATTCTAGGGCTAAACCTCAAAACAGGTACAAGACACGGTAAGCTTTTATTCTAAATTTAAATGGGGTTTATATAAAGTTTACTTAAAACATGCATTTTCTATTGATCAAGACAGCCAGCTTGTCTCTCTAATGGGAGGCTTTTCTAGGGAAATAGGTAACAACCTGGCCTAATACAACAGGCACTCAAGAGCCACAAAAAGCCATTTTAACTTCTCCAACCTTGTATTGATTTCAACAGGATAATGACTGTATGTTCAATAATAATGGTAACTTATATTGCTCTGATCCCTTTACACAGGAACAACTCTAAAGCTAACTGAAAGATATATACATATGCAGAACTTCAACAATACTTGGCCAATAAATCCTTGGCTATAATGTCCTCAAAATATATTATGCTAATCTTTTTATTTGCATAGATAGAATTGGCTCACAGTTTAGTTGCATCCTGTACGTCTCATACACTTATGATTTTAGAACTCTATAATGCTTGTGAGAAACTATGTGTTTGCAGAACAAAAGAACTGGACACCAGAGATGCTGGATCAAACCTAACAGAATCATTCTTCAGCATGCTGAGACATTGACACATCTGTTCCAGCATCTTGCATATCCCAGCATTTTGCTTGTTCCTGCCTCAACTGCTTCAACTGCTGTATCTCATCAAAGCCTACTCCCAAAAGAACTTTGAAGAAAGCTACTAATCGTTATTGGTCCAACATTGTAGACTGTTCCAAAGAGGACTTTTATTAAGCCTAAAATTTCTCAACATTCAAAGACTGGACCACAAATGTTATTGCTTGCTTAATTAACCATTTTTCCCAATTTTACTTGTAATCATTGAAGGATTTCTACATGTCCAAAATGTCAGCTAGAAGAAATCCATGAGAACAATGTCCAATTTTCCTTAAAGGGGGTTGGGTATGTTTTTGGTTGTTTGCTATGGCTCCAAATTTTATTGTCATTGGGAGATGTTTAAAATTATTAATGGTCATATTCAGAGTGAAACAAGGTAATACTCAGGCATTCTCTTTTTTCCTTTTATCTTAGATTAGGAGAAAATGGGTTAAAAAGAAAATAGTATACAGAGACTACTTATAGGAATAAGAAAAAAGGTAGATTATTGAATCTAATCAGCTTAGGGTTTTATTTGTTATTCTCAAGTAAGTTTAATTTTGACTCTGGTATAGGAATTTGCATACTGATACAAAAATAAGTATTTTTGATACATTGGTATAAGCTTTAGTATATTGATACAAATTCAAAGTTACTTCCAATACTTTTAAACTGCTATTAAAAACTGGTTAATATATTAGGTAATGCAAGTTAATTGCTAGTTATTTAACTCATAGTCATGTCAGACACTAGTCTAAATTATCCAATGAGCATATATCTGAGTTTTAACAGATAAATATGATTTTGTAGACAGATAGATGATATAAAGATATGTAGTCTTCAAAAACTTCAGAGACCTACAGAATATGGCCTTTTGAAATGTCTTTATTATTTTAAAGATTCTTTGACAATGAGACAGGTCATCTCCTGGCAGCACCCCACCTACATGAAAGAAGATAATGAGCATCGAAGAACCTCCATGGCTTTAAATGTGGCAAACAAGCCACTCAGATAAATACCCTTCCTTCATGAAAGACAAATTCTGCCAAAAATGGGCAAGATAATGCAGGACAAGTCAACTGCTGAACTGTGCCAAGACAGGGTATGTTTCACATATATGTCTGTCAAATATTCTGAGCCAGAAGGCTGAAGATGATGCTCCAACCTTACAGAGAGTTATGGATGACTGTTCAGGCAGCAAACTGTTTCTCTCAATTCTTAATATTTGGAAGTTGCTAACATGCACTTCCTATTTAATCTAATACTTAATTTTATTCCTTCTAAAGTCTCTGATAGGGTTGAAGACCGAAGAGTTATAGTGCCACAATTAAGCTTAAGTTGTTTAGAAGTTAAGAAATGCTTTCCTATAGGTAATACAAATAGGGATAAAAGTTAATTTAGGTATAGAACTTTAAACTTGTCAAGATAAATAGAATGATCAGATACTTTCTCCTAAGTTGCTAAATACACATGCACTGGACATTGCACATGTAGATTTTACCTAACAGTTTTCATAATTTCAAAATTATTATTGTATTGAAAGAAAAGGAGCCTTTTATTGGACTTAAAGTGGGAAATGTTGGTATAATGTTCTTTTGAAATGTGTACACTTTACCCTTGTTCATTCAAATGCTGCTTTCTCTCCCCCACTGTCTGGTTTCAATCCAGACATTGCATTGTGATACTTATTCTAAACATCACCTGTCTCAACTTTGTGCAAACATCCAAAATAAAGTAACTAGGCACAATGTTGAGCAGGGAAAGGAAACAGGAAGAGAGGGAGGAGCCAGAGGACAGGAAGATGGGAAGAGAGCTGTGAGAGCAAGGCTGGAGGAGAGCGATGAGAGAGACCTGGAGGAGAGATCTTGGAACAGCATGGAGAGAATGAACCAGACCTAAGATTTCACACAAAAAAATGTAAGTATAATGGTAAAATCTACTTGTTAGGAAACTATGAGGGTTTGGAGGTTTAGGAGAGTGTAACTATTGTCCAGCATTGTGTTCTAGGTTACCTAAATAAACCAGGTCTCTGTGTGGTGATTTGGTTATACAGCTGTTTAGGATTAACAGCAAGCTTTAATAAAAGATAAAACAATAGTAAATATTAATCAGTGCTTACAACACAGGGGCCAAAGGGAAGACTCTCAGGAGACACAGCTCACCTAGTACTAAGATTTTCAGAGGAAACACCATACACATGAGAGGAAAGAAAGCCGTGAAACCTTGTTGGTAAAAAGAAAAATATGATTCAACCAAGGGAAGGCATCTGTGTGGGGGTCGGCCAAAAGGGAGGATACCTCCTTTTCCCAGGGAAATGGAAAGATACCTGTCAGTCTCTCAGAAAAAGGGGAACATTTATGTGGAACATGGAAAGGAAAGCATCAGTCTACTGGTGTTGAATGTGTGGATATAGCAACTGGGTAGCCAAGAAAGAGGAGTTCCAAAACCAGGGAAAGGAGAGGGAGGAATCCCAACTTTTAAGACAGACAATAGGTGCAGTACTTATCTGGAGTCTAATTGATCTGAGCGGTGGGTTCAGGTGGCTTTTCTGCAGCTTACAAGGATCCCTTTTAAGTTTTATAAGGCAGATAAAACTTTACACATGGTAGCATCACCATTGTAACCTGCATTGAAATACACATTGCAGAAAAGGTGGTAGCCATACACCTTTGTGTTAACAGCATCAACATTTTCAAAGGTGAACTGTGGAACAGCAGAAGCCTTTCATGAAGTAGAAGGGACAAAAGCTCGTTTGGTCTTAACTTTTACTATGATTATACCTTATGGAAAAGAAGCTTAGCCAATTCTTAAGTTTGCATTTATCAACCTTAAAACACTTTCTTAGATCCTCAAACGTTTATAACTTGCATTTACCAACTTTAAACCACTTTCTTAGACCCTTAAACATTTAGTAGAATCTTTATAACTTAAACTTCTTCTCCATAGGCCTATGTATCTAGTTACTTAGCATGAGAAACATGTGAGAATGCTGTGAACATTTATTGTTCTTTAGCCAAAGGGATTGCAAAAGGTTACATCTGAGGCTTGTTTTTTGAGTCTGAAGCAAACTAGACTACCTAGACCTTACAACTCTACCAGTGAAGCTTAAGGCCTGGTCTCCTGCCTATAAAGAGAACTGAGGAGGCATCTGAAGTCTCCCAATGCAGAATTGACAATATGACCAAGGAACCATAGTGTGAGGGCAAAACAGACCTGAAGTGTTACCGTGGGCTAGGCAAGGGTGGTGGGGGTCGATGAATCTAGGAGCCATTTGTTCTCTACCAGGCCAAGGAGCAGGAAGGCTGGAAGTATCTATGGCTCTTCTACTGGTTGAGCCTCCATGCCTGGACATAGAGAAAGAGCGTGCATGGGAGCATTCTCACTACCAGAAACCAGACTGCTAGCAGGTAGTCATAGATTTTTGAGGCAGCCATGGGACCAGTGTCCCCTTTCGCTGCATTTCAAGCTGTCACCTGGCAGAATAGAATTTTGGCTACACCCCCACTGGATGGGGCACTGAAGACCTCTGGTTTTCTGTGTGGGAATGCCAACAGTCTCAGAGCAGCAGCCAAGGTCTGGAGCATAGTTTATGCCATAGATGAGCCTGTCAGGAAGGCACCTCTCTTATTCTTTTTTACCAGATCCTATATGGTGACTCAAGAACCATCCTTAGATGTTTAATTAAGAAAGCATTGAGACCATGTTTGCATCTGTAGGACTATAAATATAATTTTCACATGTTTGAAGAATTCTTCGTGTGTGAAATGACTGACTGTCAACTTGCATTTGTTAACCATCAAATATTAGGGCTTTAGGTCTTGTTCCTGTCAAGGTAGAGCCTTAAAAGTCATAAAAATAGTCTATAACTTATACAAGTTTAAGACTGTATTGTACATCAATAATGTTTTTATATTTAGAAAATCAGAAAAAGAATATTTTAACCTTGATAGTGAAGATATAGCATAATGACCAAGTTTTTTTTTTAGCATATTAATCTTTTTTTTAAATTTTTTTTTTCAATGCAGTTTATTCAGGAACCTTGAACAATCATCTAACCCTTGGAAAAGCCAGCCCACAGCTTAAATAGCCTCTGGGTAGCCAACCCCAGCATGCCACATGGGCAATGCAGATAGGTCCACACACATGGAAGCAAGCCAGATCCTCAGCCTTAGCCAAATGTGGAATTGTTAGTGACAGAGAGCACTCACCATTGGGAAGGTGGAAGGGGGAAACAAGCTCCATCTTTAAGGCGCAGCTTTCCGCAGCTCTCTACAGTTCCCCCTTTTTGTTTTAGACACATCAGGCAAGAGTAGAGGTCTGATCTCTGATATTAGAAATAAATTGGGACTTTGTACTGATGTTCATTTAGGTGTCATCCACCCAAAGAGCATCAGACCCATCCGATACCTTTTCCTCAGAGGCGGGACCTGGGGCATCAACCCGCATGCAGTCAGACATGCTCTTCTCTGGGTCGAAAGCAGCTGACCCTGAGTGCATAATGACCAAGTTTTAACATGAATAAATAAATGACTTTAAAATTAACAGATATTTGCTTATAGTATGCTTGAAATTATATCATATAGTTTTAAGGTATTTAGGCCAAAACTTTTACTTACTAACCCTCGAGCTGTGAGATTTAGAATAAACAACAATATAGTAGAACAGTATAAAGCAATATTTTTTTATAAAGCAACTTTAAAATTACATTTGAATTTATTTTACCAAATGCATTACCCAGAAAGCCTAGTGGTAAATCTGTATCACAGGCAGGTCATGGCAGGAAAAACAAAATTTATTTATTAATTTAGGAATAGATAAAGTCACAGGCAGTTAGACATGCATTTTAAATTAGCTTAATTTAAATAGACTTTTATAATCTTGACATTTTAGCATCTTATAAAAATTATGTTGAACCAGGGTTGGAGGATATTTTATAACATGTTGTAAAATATAAGTTGGAATTTTTAGAAAAATCCATACCAATTTAAAATGAGAGTTGTTCCTATCCTTATCTAAAAGGGGATAAAATAAACAGAGAATTAATTATGATTAAAAGTGTTCATACCATGTGGTCACCTTAAAGTTTACAGTTTAATCTTAAGATTTCATTTGAGAGTATGAAAAGAAACCAGAGAGTATTTTAATTAAGTTGGATAGCAGGAAAAGAGAAAGAGACAGGGCTTTGAGAAAAGAAATACAGAGAATCGTTTTTACTTTCTGATCACTCTGAGTCTTCCTTGGATTTAGACATTTGAGTAGGGCAAATATCAGTGGAGAAACTAGATGTTTCCCAAAGAGAAGAGAATATGAAGAAGCCATTTCTGTGCGTGAGAAAAGGGAAAAAGAACTGGACCATGTGGCTAGTGGTTTGTCAACCAAATAGGACTGCAGGTCAGGGGCTTAGCCCAGCTAAGGCCAAGAACCTCCTTGCCTAGTACCAGGGCTTTATCAGCAGTAAGACTGAGTTCTCCTAGGGGTAATCTCATCTGTGGGATAGGATGGGGTAAATAGGCATCTTTAAATGAGGGTAGGAAGGGTTTCAACAGCCTTTTAGTACCTATAAGTGATGGTAGTTTTGTACCTGTGTAAACAATGAGACAGAAACAAAGTAGTAAGAGCAGCTGGCAGCTAGGAACACCATATTTTTTTATAACCAAGATGGCTGCCAATCGCATCAAGGCCCTTGATTGCCCTGGATTAACATGAGAGTGAAGCCATGCCCTTAGTGGAGATGGCAGTGAATCCATGGCTCCACCCTCTTTATCCCAGAATCAACATGGTGGCTAGCCATGCATCGAGGGCAGCCACAAATGAGGCTGGAAATTTAAAACCCTAATGCTTGAGTACTGAGGCTGCAGCAATATTTAAAGCCATTGGAGGGCAGTTTAAAAACCGTCCATACTATGTGGTTGAGTCCTGAGGCCTGGATTACCTAATAGTGAAGTCCAGCACAAGCTAGCAAGCTAAAAGACCAGAGCAGATGAGGGGGTTGGTGAGAAAAGTTTACCAGCAGCCCCCAGAAGAGGGACAGATGCATGTGGCAGTAGCAGCAGCAGTAGCCACACAGGTGAAGCCATCGAGAAAAAAACAGGAGATGAGGGTGTGAGAGAAAGATCTGTAGTGAGTGGGCATGAGGAGAGGATTCCAGCATGTCTTAACGTTGTCAGAAAAGGCCTCCTGGGTTTCAACACTAAATGTTAGTATTTAGATAAAAGGAACATGCATAGAAACATTCTGAACTCCCATGAGGTCTATTGGGTGGAGATAGAGGTCGAAAGAGAGAGGGAAGGAGAGGGACAAGGTAGGAGAAGGGGGTGCTCGACAGAGCGACTGGAGAGCAAGACAGCCTCAAACTGGCGGGTTGGTCCCTCTATGGAGCCATTGAACCATGCAAGCCAGGTGAGACTACCTCGCAGGTGATACATGATGACATCATAGGTTGCTTGGCAACCCAGAAGCAGGCCACCTAAATACCAACACTCCCAGAATACATGCCAGTATTCTAGCACTTTGTAGCTTGCCTGCTGAATTCTCTCTCCTATTCTTTCCTGAACCTCTCCTGAGGCTGATTCCCCTGGCTGAATTTTCTAATTCCTCTTCTAACTCCTCCTCTCCTGACCGGCAGGAAGTCTAGATCTGCTCTCTCCCCGCTCAGCATCTGGCTGTAAGCCTCTTTGTTGACTTATCAGGGGAACACTGGGGGGCAGAGTTTGTACACCAAGACAGGAGTTTCTCAGAACAAGGCTTGCCACCAGATGTGGGGGATACAGAAATCAGCATTTGAATTACACAGTAACCTTGTTCCTACATATCCCCCCTTTTAGCCTAATGAAGGGCTTTTTCTTACAATAACAAACTATCTAATAATAACAATTATAAAAATTATTATGTAAGATTGACATTTGTATGTTTTCAGAACCCTCGGAGAAAGTATTTTACTATCAATTTCTATCATCCTAAGCAATTTCAATTTAACTGTGAGACTATAATATCTACTCTTCAATCCTGTCAGAGACTTACTTAAGAAGAAATAAATATTACCCAATATGTAGAAGTGCAGGCAAGTAGCCTCTAAAAGTATAGAAATGACATAGATATTTGGCTGCCTGGACACTTCCACAGAATCCTTCCAAATTGTTTGCTGCAACACCTTTAGCCTTGTGGCTCAGAACATTTGACAGACTTTTCTTTGAAGCAAGTTAAAGACTTGCCTACCTTGTCCTTGCAAAGATTGGCAGTCGAATTTCCAGTGTGCCATTTGTCCTGTTTGGACAGCATTGAGGCTCTAATAGATGGGAAGGGATTTTCTCACCCAGTGGGTGGGATACTGTCCAGTCTTAAGAAAGGTAGCTGGTAACATGTGCTGTCCAGTCTCTGCATGCTAACACAAGTTCAGGGCTTATCTGAAGTCCTGACTGGAACAGTTTGCAATGCTGGGCAATCTAGCTAGCCATTTTTAAGTGGCCCTGGAAGCAGCTTTTTGAAGAAGCGTTGTCAGTAAGGCCATCTGTGAGGCAGGATTACCTGGGCTAGTTGTCTTCTCTGTATTGGTGTCTGGTTCTCTTGATCTGCAAAAGAATAACTTCCAAGGGCATCATATATGTTTTATATTCATGATAAATATACGGTCTGTATACTGAGCACAGTTCACTCTCAGAGATATTCCCCTGGGCAGGATCAGCAAACTAGGTTACCTTGCCTGTTTAGTCTTTTCGATTTCCCTATTTTATGTCTGCAGCCAGGATCTTTAGGAGGTCTTCCCCATCAAATCTTATTTCTGTCAGTTTAGATTGAATATATACCTTTTTGAGTCATGTTGAATCAAGAGCATATTCTCCAGCCCAACACAGTATATTTCCTGACATACATTTTGGAATTGGGACGTTTATGTGCTGATCTGATTCAGCAGTCCTTTGTAAACTCCAATGTATGTTAGCAGGTGTGTGCGACTTTTCTCATTTAGACAATTTTAAAGTGAAAAACATCACTTTTTAATCTATTTTGTGGAGATATTATTTTGCCTATCTGTTTTATGACAACCCTTTTAAAATAGTTAGATCTTTTCATAACTGTTTGACCTACAGAATTATATTTTATATTTTGGAAAGCTTTCATGTCATAATGTCTAGAACATTGTTGCATTCCAATGGATAAACATGCTGAAGCACCATTAAACTAAATTTGCAGAGGTATCTCGAAGACCGTTGCCATCTCTAACAATTGCATAACCTTAGAACGATGCTTTCCAGAATTTAAGGCAATAGGACATTGGAATTCTGTATATGAAACTATGGCATGGTACATATGCTTCAGTTCCCCAAACTCTGCAAAATGGAGCACACAAGTCACTGCATGAGCTCATTCTGAGGCAATGCCAACTAGGATCTGCATTTCTACTTTAGCATATCATTTTTCTGAACCTTAATAATATACATACAATGTCCAGTCTGACCAAGTTGGCCTCTTGCCGAAGCCTTTCTATCCAGCATGTCAATGAAACGCATTTCTGCAATTTCTTTAAGCCTTTGTGGATTTGCCTCATCTGGAGCTACCTCGTTTGATGTTATTTTAAGTTCCAGATTGGATTTCTCTGAAGGTTTCCTATTTTGATTCAAAAATTCCTCCAACCTATGTTCTGTGTCCTTTAATTTAGCATATAATTTCTCAGTCTCTCCTTCTCCAAGTTTGGCTATTCCTGATCTCTCCCAAAGAGGATATAAAAAACTGTAATCATCACTAGAATAAATTATTTGTATGCTAAGAGAAACATAGTCAAATGGAATCTAGAAGCACTGTGTCACTGTGCCTTCCTCCATTTCCAACACAGAAATTAATTTTCTTCAATCTCAAAATCTCTTCCCAAGGACCTTACTTTCTTAGACCCAGCTTCCCTTCTAGACCTCACCAGTTCAGGTGCTTGAAGCTTCTCCATTTGTGTTTGGCTCCTGCTTCCAAGTGAGGCATTTATCTGCCTTCCTCACTGAATTCACACCCCTCGCCAACTCTGGTTAGTTACTGGGTCCACAAGTGTTTGCTCCCCTTAGCTTGCCTCTGTCATGTCTGAAGAAGACCTTTCTCAAAGAGATTCACCATTTTTTCTTGGGTAGAAAGTTCTAGCTTTGAGAACTTTGCTTGTATTAAAGAGCCACTTTATTTTTATTTGTAAGTGCTAAGTTCCTAAAGGGACTGCCTCTGTTTTCTCTCTCTGGGTTTTGTAACAGTGTTTGTCTTTCTGCAGGAGGCTGGAGATCTGGCTGCTTCTTCTGAACAGAAAGCTGAGAGCTGCTGCCTTAGAAACTGGGGTTCCTCTCTTTTTGTACAGAACTAAGAAACTGCTCTGTACTTTTGTTTTCTACATAAACTATTGCTAGAACACTGTAAATTCTGCCCCCACGGTGGTACACCATTTGTTATGTTTATTCTTATACAGCTGTGTTAATTTCTCGGTTTCTCTTTTAACCCAGGTAACATACAAATAATTGAGACTCTATAATATTTGTTTAATTATAAGCTTCACAACTAGAGACCTGAGTAGTGTTATTACTTGACTCTTAACCCTCTGAGCTAATCTGCTTTTCTCCCAGCATACATCCCAAGATAATTGCTCTTTATAGCTTTCCTGCTAAGCTCTCTCTCCTGGTCTTTTTCCTGGTCCTCTCCTGTGGCTGAATCACCTAGCCTAATTCCCTAATTCCTCTTCTAAATCCTTCTCCTCTGTCTGTCAGGAAGTCCATCCCTATTTCTCTGTCCTGCTCAGCAACTGATTATAGCTGCTTTATTGATGTATCAGGGGACCACTGGGGAGCAGAGTTTATACAACATTAAGATAGGAGATTCTCAGAACAAGGCTTCCAACCACTAAAGAGGATAGAGAAGTCAGCGTTTTAGATACACAATAAACTTATCCCTACTGAAAACATTGGTAAGAAACCTGTGAGCTTCACATAACTCTCTATATTTTCATATATATTGCAGGGAATAATTATCATTTTACTCAGCTCATTCACTGTTAAACAGCTAGTTTGTTCACCAAGTTTTGAATATTTTTTTAATTAGTTTTGCCTAGTATTACAGATTGCTTTTTACACATACACTTAATATTCACCATTATCCCAATTATATTGCATTGATTTCTACTTTAATGACAATCTCTTTAAAACATAGTCATAATATTCATGGTTCTTGATCCTAACATTAGAGTTGATTTTTATGTCTTCCATGGTATAGAATTTTACGTTTTATAGTTACATATGACATATTTATAAATAATGCTATATTTTTATCATCTCATATATATATATATATATATATATATATATAGAGAGAGAGAGAGAGAGAGAGAGAGAGAGAGAGAGAGCCTGGTTATTGTGCAATATGTTGTTATGGCATTTCAACTAATTTTCATGTGTCAAGTATTTTCTATGAGGAAGGAAGTGGTTACAGAGAAGTAGATGATAGAAGTGTATACATTAGAATTAGGTCAACAGTTGTAGTTTATT
This sequence comes from Meriones psammophilus, assembly GCA_036365155.1. Taxonomy (NCBI): domain Eukaryota; kingdom Metazoa; phylum Chordata; class Mammalia; order Rodentia; family Muridae; genus Meriones; species Meriones psammophilus. The sequence continues at coordinate 53,158 of JAEOAE010002482.1, forward strand.
AATTTGAATGCTGTAGGTTCTTTTTGTAAGATCCATGACTTCACTCTCCTGGAGTACTTGGCTAAGTTTCTAATATCAGACATGTTTTCCATTTTCTTTGTTGGGCCTTCAGTTCAACTGAACAGGTGTTAGTTACCATCAAGATATGAGTGCCGCTATGGAAACCATAGGGATATCTTGCCATGGTAATTACTGTTGTAGTTTAAAGGTACAGCTGTGTAACACTGTTGGTTGCTTGCAGACATCATAAGCCCACATAAAAACATCCAGTGCTGTGAAATCTAGTCTCCATGCAGGAGGCTTTTAGGTCAAACCCAACTTGAATTCTCTGAGTCTTGTATCTGACCTCCATGTTGGCTTCAAGAAATGGGGACTTGCCTTCAAATTTTGGGATAGAACCAAACGTAACAGCACCAACCTAAAGGTTTTTCACGTGCGTTGGACACTTTCATGTGAAAGAGATTTTTTTTTCCATGCATGGCACTGGTGCTTTTATTACATAGTAGTCTATGTCCTCTGTCGGGAGCATTGGCGGCCCATGTGTCATATCTTTTTACTAACTATATGTATGTTTGTATAGACACATACACATGTCTTAGAGATGTCTTATTAACGACATTCTTTCTACCAGCGAATGGCCTGAACTTTCTCAAGGTCACTATAGATATGCATTTTTCAGCTTTATTCATCTTTTCAAAAAGGCAACTCCTGGTTTCTCTCTTTAAATTGCATTTTCTTCAAATGCATCATAGCTCTATTCTCTTATTATTATTTAGTTCCTAGTGTTTCCTAGTCCCTACAATGATATTGCTTATTTTCTCAAGTGCTCTGTATTATTTACTTCCATATAGAAAATTATATCCTATAGCCCAGGCTTGTCACATGCTATGTAATTACAAATTGCCTTGAGTCCTGAAACCTGTGTCTGCTTCCTAGTGCTGAGAAGACAGTCCTGAAACTCCTTCAAGGCTGGGCCTTAGTGGTCAATGAGAAGATAAATTAGGCCAGTGAATGAGTCTTCCAACCTCTCTGACCTTTATTGGAGTTTTACAAATGAAGAAGTAACTGTGTAAGAAGTGAGATAACTGACCAGTATTGGAGCTTTTGTAGTCACAGCACTGAAAAGGATGGGCAAGAAGAGGGAGGAAGCTTTCATGCTTTGACAGTAGTTGACATTAACAATATGAAGTGAGGTAGTCAATTATAGATGATCAATAAATGTCCTGATTGGACATTTGTGTGTTCTAGAGCACAGGCATTCAAGAATCAGAATAAAGAACTAACCTTCTCAAGAGGAAGACATGCCTGCTCTAAATTGTATATCACATGGGGTTTTGTTGTTGTTGTTTTGTTTTTTTGTTTGTTTGTTTGTTTGTTTTTGCTTTTCTCTCAGGGTTGTCTGATACCTACCAGGTGAAAAGTAGCTGCAGTTTCACTGACCCCACTATGAAGTCACACTATAACAATTTCATTTGCTTTCCTAAAATCTCTCTTTAATTGTCAGCATTTTGGGCAGCCTTCCTCCTCTGGACAGATGGTTCACTCCACTGAAAGGTGAGTAATGGGTTGTTCAAGCTATCCACCTGGATTTCAGGAGGAGGAGAAGGGGAAGTGATTCCTGAGTGCTGGAAGACAGTAGGGTAGGCTATTAGACAACAGGCAGAAATCTACTGACAAAGAAATCTCCGCAGATTTGGAAAAGGTGTGGCCCTGATTCTCCACATATGGACCCAAAGATCAAGTCATGGATCCAAGGTGTCTGCGCTGAGCATAGGCATCTCCCGAGTCAGCTTCTTCCCTAAGCCAGGTCCTCATTGCTTTTGTAATTAGCCAATATGCATTCATTCCTCCTGGGCCAGGAAGCACTATGCTTGGTCTCTTCAGTACACTGTGAGCCTAGGGGAGGTGCTCATGTCGCTCAAGACTCACTGACCAATCAGGACTTCCAGGCGATGTCTGTAATCAGAGGAAGGGGAGGGTTTTTCCTGGCGGTTTGTTGCAGGTTCGCCCTGGAAGCTGAGCTCTCTGGAGTGTTTGGCATTCAGTGGTCTGAGCTCAGCTGCTGGGTCCTCTGAGGGGATTTCAGGCGATTTCAAAGCGGCGACATGGTGAGTGTGTGGCTACTGCCGCCAAGGTGGTGGTGGAGTAGGAGGATGAGCAGCAAGAGCTGGTGTGGTTGGTCCTTCCTGGGCTGGATGGAAACCGGCAGCCATCAGCTGCTTGTGAGGTCCTTTGTCCTGGCCTTAGGAATGCTGAGCTATCTGATTCCTTTGTGTTAGAAGTGGGATGGACTGTGAGCAGACTGCACGTGGCGACCTGGGCACTGTTAAGACTCAAATCCTGGGACAAATGGCTGAGGTACCTATTTAACAGTTCAGAGCAGAATTAGCTACCAGGTTTTCCCAGCATCGCTAAGTCCCTAACTGTTTACAGGCTCTGACTGGCATACACTGCCCTCTAGCCCAGGGCTCGTGCCCTTAACCCAGGTGCCTTTCTTTCTATTATCTATCCAATTTGGTTACCTGCTCTATTTCATCTATTATTTACTGTCATAGTCTCATGGTTTGGCGTGCCCCTCTCCTCTCCTCCCTCTCCTCACATGGCTCACAGGTGCCTTTCTATGTATAATAAACTTTCTCCTCACCATACCAAGGAAGAGTCATGTCACTTAATTTTTATATTTTCATTCACCTCCCATTTGCCACTCCTTTCTTTCAAATTCATAGCTCTTTAGGCTTCAGTTGTTGTCACTGTTTGCATTTGACTGAGGGTTGCTGCAAAAATTCTCAGCTGTGAGGTAGAGATGGCTGCATTGGACAGTGAGAGGGTAATGAAATGTATACATGCAGCACCCTGTGACTTGTAAAATAAACATGTACCCTGGGAGAGAGGAAACATTTATTAAACTACTAATTTACCAGGCTAAGGCTCTGTCTGCCCCTAGAATGGAAGGGCAGAGCTGAGATAGTTTGTGTTGTCTGAGACACCTGATCTCTCATCCTCCAGTAGAGGATCTGCCAGAGTCCTGAGGCCCAAATGCTTGGTGTAAGCAAATTATGATGGACTCTGGGAAAACTTCACATCCTGGAAGGAGGAACAGTACAAAGTACCTTGCAGAGTCTTTCCAAGATTCTTCTCTGGTTCTTCTATTGTGATCATATATCCAGGACCACAAGCTATGCCATGGAGACCATGGGATTCATTGTTGCCAGTCCTGGTCTGCTGAGCTACAGAGTCCCATGTGTTAGAAGTGGGATGGACTGTGAGCCAGTATGTATGTGGTGACCTGGGCAGAGGCCCTTGCCCTGTCAGCCTTTTTGAGTGTGGATTCCCTGGAGAGGAGGAGACTCTACAGCTCTGTCCTGTAAAGGGGACTTTCCTTCTCCTCTTATAGTTGTCCTTGAGGTTTAGTACTGTCTTCTGTGTGTCTTTCCGGGTCTGTGTTTGTCACTCAGGAAGACCTTTTCTTGTTGCATCCATTTGCGTGCAGATTTCATGATTTCCTTGTTTTTAATGGCTGGGTAGTGTTCTATTGTGTAAATATTATCAGTTTCATTACCCATTCTTGGTTGAGAGGCATATAGATTGTTTCAGTTTCTGGTTACTAGAAATAAAGCAGCTATGAACATGGTTGTGGAAATGTCCTTGTTGGATGGTGGAGCATCTTTCATGTGTATCCCCTGGAGTGGTATAGCTGGGTCTTTAATATGTCTTTTCCCAGTTTCTGAGAAAACCACTTGATTACAAAGTGGTTGTACAAGTTTGCTCCCCACCAGCAATGGAGGAGTGTTCCCCTTTCTGCACATCCTTGCCAGCATGTTTTGTCACTTCAGGTTTTGATCTTGGTTATTCTGACAGGTGTAAGATGGAGTCTCAAAGTTAATTTGATTTGCATTTCCCTGATGAGTAAGGATGTTGAGCATTTCTTTAAGTGTTTATGCACCATTCAAGAATTCTCTGCTGAGAGTTCTATATCCTGTGTCCCATTATTAATAGGATTATTTGGTTTGTTGGTGTTTAATTTCTTGAGATCTTTAATATAATTCTGGAAATTAGCCCTTTGTCAGATGTAGGATTGGTGAAGACCTTTTCTCAATCTGTAGATGGCCATCTCCTGGTAATAATAGTGTCCATTGCTTTACAAAAGCTTTTGAGATTCAAGATGTTCCATTTATTAATTGTAGATCTTAGAGCCTGCACTGCAGGTGTTCTGTTCATGGAAGTTGTCTCTTGTACAAATGAGTTCAAGAGTGTTTACCCACTTTCTCCTCTGTCAGACTTTGGGAATCTGGCTTTATGTTTAATTTTTTGACCCACTTGGACCTGAGTTTTGTGCAGGGTGAGAAATATGGATCTATTTGCATTTTTCTACATGTGGACATGTATTTGGAGCAGCACAATTTGTTGAAGATGCTGTCTTTTCCATTGTATGGTTTTGGCTCCTTGTCAAAGAAAGAAGTTTTGTGTAGTTTTTTGGGTTTATTTCTGGGTCTTTGATTTGATTCCATTAATCAACCAGCCTATTTTTATGCCAGTACCATGCAGTTTTTATTACTATTGCTATTAGTATTTTTTGAATATTCATATATATATATATATATATATATATATAGTTCATCTCCAGATTTTGGAACAGTCTTGTTGTCTGATGAAATATGTCCAGGAGAACACAAATGGGTACTGGTGTTCAGATGTAGCCAAACAGTAGTGGGTTTTCAAAGTAAGGGCAAAGGCACCTGAAGAATAAGACCTGGGAACAAATTCTTGAAGGTCCTGTTTAATTTTTTTTTTGTTTGTTTTTTTTTTTTTTTTTTTTGTTTTAAGAAAAAGTATTACTTTTGAAATGAAATGAGCAAGAATATCACAATTTAAGAAATGGAAAGAAAACAAAACATGACATGAGTTGTTTTTTTTTTTTTTTTTTTTCCAAATAGGAATTATATTTCATATTACTGAGAGCAAAACTGTAGGCTTTCCTTTTTCAAATACCTACTTTATTCATGGTTCTTAAATACCTCTACCACCCTTCCACCCACTACCCCTGTTAGGAGAGAAAACAGTTAGTACAGACAAGGAATGCATATCTACAACTATTTAATGCTGATTAGTGTCATTGAGTTCTTTAGTGCAATAACTGTCTCAGTTGTGTTGATTCCAGAAGCCCACTGAAACAGCAAACAACAAATGGCACTCTTTGTTTAAATCTCTTTGATTTGGGTTTATTGGAAGAGCAGCCAGTGCTCCTAACCTGAGCCATTGTTTCAGCACTTTTTTTGGATTCTTAAACCTATACCTCCCTTACAACCCTTATTCCTTCCAAAACCCCCAATTGGTAAAGGAGAGAGAATGCTAGAGGGGAAAGAAATATAGATCTCTTTAAGCTGCATCTTGTGGATTAGGGTGGTCATGATCTTTGGGGCAATACCTCTTAGTCACCAGGATATCCATCAGCCCAAGAAACCAGCAATGACAAACACAGTAGCAGTGTGGCTTAACAGCATCATGAAGAGCAGCAGCAGTTTCTTCTTCAAAGACTCAGGCCTTCTCATGGCTCTGCATGTGTACCCTCTCCAGAAGACTCAAAATTAAACAATGTCCAGGTTGCAAAACCACAGGCCTGCTAGAGCACGAGACAATCATAACCAATAGCTGTGGACAAACTGAAACAGCCTTGTGCTCCACACCTGGGGTTAAAAGAAAACACATTCATATAATATGAGTGAGATTTTAAAGATACAAAAATTCTTAATACAAGTACTGATTTTTTTAACTTTTATTAATTACACATTGTTCATTTTGTATCCCCCCATAAGCTCCTCCTCCCTCCTCCCCTCCCTGCCCCACCCTCTCTTCCCTTTCTGCATGCATGCCCCTCTACAAGTCCACTGATAGGGGAGGTCCTCCTCTCCTTCTTTCTGATCTTAATTTGATATATTCAGCTATTTTAGTTAGTTTTGATTAGCTTGTGTCCATCTTGTTGATTTTCTCAAAAACCCAAACCTTTATTTTTTGGATTCTTTATCGTCTCTTTATTTTTTTTTAATTTCTGCTCTCAATTTGATAATTTCTTGATCTCTACTCCTTTTGTGTGCTTACATATTTTTCCTCTAGACATTTCAGGACTGCTGTTACATGGATGGTATGAATGTTCTCCAGTATCTTTATGTAGAAACTTTGTGCTATGAAGTTTCCTCTTAGCATCACTTTTCATTCCTCATTATTTTCCATTCATTTGCATTTGATATGTATTTATTTTCTATGAATTTTATGCTTTTGAAATGTTTTATTTCTGTTTTAAACCATTTTTTTTTCACTTGGTCAAAGGTTATTCACTTTCCATGAGGTTGTAAGCTTTCTGTTCTTTCTGATGCTATATTTATCCAGCCTTCAGACATGGTGGTCTGATAGGATACAGGATGTTATTTCAATTTTCTCTTAGGACTTACATTGTGTCTGAGTATGTGGTCAGTTATAGAGGTTGTTTCATGAAATGATGAAAGGATACATTCCTTTATGTTTCTGTAAAAAGTTTTGTAATTTTCAGATATTTAGTCCCTGCTGTGGTAATATAGCTGAGCTCAGGTGGTGACATATTACCTGACTATTCTTGAATCTATACCTAAACTGGTGCTAGGTACCTGGGTTTGGGGGGAATTATAGGACTAAGTACTGATCTGATGTGTGGGAGTTTTGTTCTTGGGGTTCTGTTAGCACTCTGAAGTTTCAGAAAGTGTGTTGGATGAGTGTTGCTATTTTAATGGCCTGCTTGGCTAGTGTATTCATGGTGTTATGTTTGCTGGATGGTATGGAGGGGAAGGAGCCACATGTGTTCAGTTGGAGCACTAGGGAAGATTCTTAGAATTGGGTTTGTAGTAACAACAATATTGGGGAAGATCCCTAGTATACCGCTTTAGTCTCCATGCAAGCATGGCCTAGCATATGCTATTGTACTGATGCAAATCCACACTTATGTTTTAATATTTGCCAGAGAGTATATTCTTTGTCTCAGGATGTCATGTATTCATGACATTAATACTGCCTGAGAATTCTGAGTCATTGGATTGCTGGTGTGTGACATTCTTCCTACCTCTTGTGTTTGTCTTGAATATTTAAATGAGGTAATATCAGTAGTATTTTCCCTGTATGTGTGACTATGCACCTCTTGTGTACCTGGCCCTCACAATAGTCAGCAGATGGCCTCAGAACTTCAGAATTTCAAGTAATGGGTAGTTGTGCGCCTGAATGTAAGCACTGGCATTTCAGCCCAGTTATTGTCAAGACCAACAGGAGCTTTTCATTGCTGAGCCCCCTCAACTGCCTTATGTTGCTCATTTATGACCAACTATTCCAGTACTAATGTTTTCACCTGTGCATTTGTACCTGTTTGGACACTCATTCCCTTTTAGTAAGTTCTCATTCATATTGGAGTTTAAACTCGGACACTTCAGGTTTCTGGAAGATAGATACAGAACTGTATTGAGTATATAATTCTTTGTAGGAACTTCAGAAATACCATGGAGTTCTTTGAATCTTTCTTAAGTGAATGATTTTTGCAGCGATAAAGGCCTTAGCTCTACCTCAACTGGATGTCATGAAATTTGTTTTGGTGCCAGACAGGCTTCCAGCTAAATGAGATACACATACCTCTGCTTCCTGACTACTGGAATTAAAGTGATGAGCCAATACATCCTGCTTGTCCATAATTATTGTAGTTAGTAATTGTGCATACAATTTCTCTGATCTGCAGTCTGTATTGTTAATCAACATCCATGAGTTGCTTACTTTATGTCTGTTAATTGACATTTCTCTTGTAAGGCTAAATTCTATTCAAACGGTGCCTAATGAGATGAACCTCCTCATTTAGTTTATTTCTAAAATGACCAAGTGAGTACATCAGAACTTCTCTGTCAGGAGATAAGTCAGGGAAGATCCAGAACCAGAATGATATGAATATATTGTCAATTAAGTATACTTTTACATTGTTGCCACTATTGTGCTTTCACTTATACCCATATTTGGAATAATTTAGAATTCTATCACCTATGATGATGTGAATGTGTACTTCACTCGGGAAGAGTGGGCTTTGCTGGATACTTCCCAGAAGAGTCTCTACAAATATGTGATGATAGAGACCTACAAGCACCTTACAGCCATAGGTAAGACAGTGAATTTTCTTTGACTATTAAGGTAAAGGGGACATCTGTTGTTGATTTTTCTCAATGATGCTCTTATGTAATTTCATTTGGAATGAGGAAGAGTAAATCAATCATGTTTCTAAAGTTCACTGAAAAGAGAAAGTTAAATTTTCCCTAATTTTCAATAAAATATCAACTCTTTCTGGTATATATTTTAGGCTACAATTGGGAAGACCATAATATTGAAGAACACTGTCAACGTTCTAGAAGATATGGAAGGTAATTATCTCATGGATGCTGATATAAATATGCCTGTGAAAAAATTTCAATGTGTCCCAGGAGTTTTAAAGAAAAGCAATAGTGTAAAGAATCCAATAGTCTAGAGTATTAAGGAATATTAAATTCTCCCAAACTCATGTTCCTCAATGTAAGCTATCTTACTTATGTTTTCAAGGCATTTTGATATGAATGATGACAGTGAAACCTTTGCTAAACATATTCCTGTAAAAAGGACTTTTATTCAACCTAGAAATCATGGTCTCCAAAGATTACTGCCCCTCTGTCTGCTACCCTAGGCCTGGGCAGGGCAGATTCTAGGTTCCATACAACCTCCCTTAGGCCTAGGATTTTTTTGGCCTCTGAGAATTACTGCTCAATAGGCACACCCTATCTTGTTCTCTCTGAGCTCATAGATGGCTGATTCAATTCAGCTTTTCTGGCTCAAACTCCTCTCCTAGCTTCCTTGTTAAATATGTCTTTTCTACTGTCACCTAATTGCTTTGTATAATCTCAAACTAACTCCATTCGTCATTTCCAATCTTTACGCTCTTTTTTTATTCTCTGGCTCATTTGATCTTGACCTCAGTTCTCTCCTTCCAACCTGTGTTTCTATTACTTTCCCAGTAAAACTTTCTCCTCTCTTTATGTAGTACCCCGTAAGAAGCTCATTTCTGTTCTTGTCTCATGAGAGATGCATGCATCATATTCTGCCAAATATTTTTCTGATTGTGTCAGCTTTTCTGCCACCACTTTTTCTTGTAACTGATTTAGTGTGTCTGGTTTTATGTTGAGGTCTTTGATGTACTTGGACTTTCGTTTTATGCAGAGTGAGTAGTATGGATCAATTTGCATTTTCCTGCAGGTAGATATCCAATTAGACCAGCACCATTTGTCGAAGGTGCTGGTCTTTTTTACATTGTATGGTTTTGGATTCTTTGTCAAAAATCAAGTGACCGTAGCTGTGTGGGTTTTTTTCTGAGTCTTCTCTTTGGTTCCATTGATCCACTATTCTGTTCTTATGCCAATACCATGTAGTTTTTATGACTATGGCTGTGTAGTATAGTGTGAGATCAAGGAAGGAGATACTTACAGATGAATTGTTGTTGTACAGGATCGTTTAGGCAATTTGGGTTTTTTCTTTTTCCATATGTAGTTGAGAATTGTTCTTTGCAGGTCTGCAAAGATTGATGTTGCTCTTTTGAAGGGAAATGCCTTGAATCTGTAGATTGCTTTTAGCAAGATGTCCATTTTCAGTATGTTAATCCTATGCATCCATGAGCACAGAATATCTTTCTATCTTCTGATATCCTCTTTAATTTATTTCTTCAGGAATTTGTAGGTTCAAAGAGGTCTTTCGCTTGCTTGGTTAGAGACACACCAAGGTACTTCATGTCATTAGTAAAGGGTGTTGTTTCCCTAATTTCTTTCTCAGCCCTTTTGTCTTTGGTATACAGGAGGGCTTCTGATTATTTTAACTTAATTTTGTGTCCAGCCACTTTGCTGAAGGAGTTCTCTGGTTGAATTTTTGGGGTCACTCATGTGTACTATCATATCATCTGTGATTAGCAATACTTTGACTTCTCCCCTTCTTATTTGTATCCTCTTCTCTCCTTTAGTTGTCTTATTGCTCTAGCTAACACCTCAAGTACTATGTTGAAGAGATATGGAATGAGTGGGCAGCCTCGCCTTGTTCCCGAGTTCAGTGGGATTGATTTAAGTTTCTCTGGGTTTAGTTTGATGTTGGCTAAATGCTTGCTGTATATTGCCTTTACTATTTTTAGGTAAGTGCCTTGTATTTCTGATCTCCCCAACACTTTAAACATGAATGGGTGTTGGATTTTGTAAAATGCTTTTTTGGCATCTAGATGATCATGTGTTTTTTTCTCTTTCACTTTGTTTATATGGTGGATTACATTGATAGGTTTCCCTCTTTTGAACCACCCTTGCATACCTGGGGTGAAGCCTACTCGGTCTTAGTGGATGATATCTTTTATGTGTTCTTGGATTCAGTTTGCAAGTATATTATTTAGTATTTTTGCTTTTAATTTCATAAAAGAGATAGGACTGAGGTTCTCTTTTTTGGTGGGTCTTTGTGTAGTTTAGGTATCAATGTGACAGTGGCTTCACAGATGAGTTTGGTAATGTTCCTGCTTTTTCTATTTTATGGGATAGTTTGAAGAGAACTGGAGTTAGCTCTTCTTTGAAGGTCTGCTAGAATTCTCCACTGAAACCATCAGACCCTGGGCTCTTTTTGGAAGGGACACTTTTGATGACTACTTCTATTTGGGGGGGGTATAGGACTATTCAATCTATTTACCTGATCTTGATTTAATTTTGACAAATGAATTCTATCAAGAAAAGTGTACATTTCATTTAGATTTTCAAATTTTCTGGCATATACGCTTTTGTACTACCACGTAATGATAGTTTGGATTTCCTCTGTGTTTGTTGTTATGTCTCCATTTTTTTTCTGATTTTGCTAATTTGGATAGTTTTTCTCTGCCTTTCAGTTAGTTTGGCTAAGGGTTTGTTTATCTTGTTGATTTTCACAATAAAACAAAAAAAAACAGCTCTTGGTTTTATTGATTCTTTGAATTGTTTTATTTGTTTCTAATTTATTGATTTCAGCCCTGAGCTTGCATATTTCCATTCATCTACTCTTCTTGGATGTGTCTGCCCCATTTTTTCCTAGGGCATTCTAAACTATACTATACTTCTGTATGACAGAATGCATGATAGTGATTACCATATGAATTAATATTTTTTCATGTGTTCATTCATTCATTCCTAATAGCAACTGGATCATAAACTCCCATCATTTTCAGAAAGTCTAGTCAATACAGGGGACTATTAATAAATTAAACTAATATACTTAATTACTTGACCAAACTCATTGAGAATATAGCCAAAGAAATCACACTACAGAATATCACAATGATTACTGGAACTGTGGAAATTGTTGTGTTAATTCTGGTTCACTTTACAAATGCAGTGTTAAAATTCCTCTAGAAAAATGATAAATCATTACTCATATCCCTTTTTAGATACTCTAAAAATTCCTATCTGTTGAGTATCATACCACTTATACTGCAAAAGGCATATTCATTGAATAGGTGATAATTTAATATTCAAAACCTCCTTGTGAGAAAATGTTCCATAGCAAAGTGATTTTACTCAAATCCTTGAAGTTTCTAAGCTAATTTACTCAGAAGGTAGGAGAGTCAAGAATATTGTTGTGGAGGAATCATAATAACAATAGCACATGTCTTTAAGAAGCAAAGAGTCAAACTCTGTGGATTTGGTAATCTTTCATTTGTTATTCTTCTTTTAATAGGTATATCCTTTGTCATAATTCATACAAGTCATGTGAGGGTAAGGATATGGAAAGAAGAAACATACCTCACTCTCCCAGAACAATTAGAATATATGTAGTAGTCCTTACTTTGAGTAGACTTTCTGAATGTAGTGCAAGTTTACATTAATTTATTAATACTTATTAATAATAAAATTATTAGTTAATTGTTAAAGAATATTCAGTGTGTCTTCCATAGCTTTGATGTTCTTGTACATCTCCATCATTACATCTTTGTTGAGATATGTTTTGGAAGGATCCAGCAAAGCCTGCTTTTCCTGAGTAGGCATTTTCCAGAAGCATATCACCATGTGCTTCTAAATTATCCTATTGCATTCTGAACTATCCTATACATGTATACAACAGAAAACATGATGGTGACAACACTATAAGTTTATATTTGTTCATGTGTTCCATCATTCATTATTAATAAAAAAATGAATCATAAACTTGTATCACATCCAGAATATCTAGGCAAAGCAGGGGACTATTAATAAATTATACTAATATACTTAATTAGTTTTCCAAACTCATTGGGAATACAGCCAAAAAACCTCTCAGTACAGAAAATCCGTATAATTTCTGGCCCTGTGGAAACTGTTGTGTCTATTATGGTTCATTTGCAAATGTAGTATGACTTGAACTACAGAAAAATTTATGAATTCAGTCACTGTGGTAAAGCTGAATCCTAGGTCTTTTTTAAATATGTGAAAACCCACTTACATAAAATGATACTATAAGTGAGCCATGTAATAAAGTTTCTTACCACCAAAGATATCTTGGAAGGTACAAAACACCCACAGTCAAGGGGATAACTATCAATGTAAGCAAAGTGATAAAAGGTTAAGAGGCAACTTCATTTTACAGTTAGACGAAATTGCAAACTTAATTTACACCAACAAATAGATTCATCAGTGTAATGACTATGGTAAATCTTACAGATACCCAATTATCTTTACAGGAATGAAAGAAGACATATTTTTGAGAAGCATGAATGTAAGCAGTATGGTAAAGCCTTTTCCCAACCCAGTGGTATCCTAATGCACAAAAGAACACATACTGGAAAAAAACCTTATTAATGTTATCAGTGTGGGAAAGCCTTTTCACAATTGATTAATCTCCACATTCATAAAAGAACACATACTGGAGAGAAACCCTATGAATGTATTCAGTGCTGCAAAGCCTTTTCTCAACACGGAAATCTCCAAGTACATAAAAGAACGCATACTGGAGAGAAACCCTATAAATGTAATCAGTGTGGTAAAGCCTTTGCATGTTGTAGTGGTCTCCAGAGAAATGAAAGAATTCATACTGGAGAGAAACCTTATGAATGTAATCAGTGTGGGAAAGCCTTTACACAGTCAAATGTTCTCCAAGCACACAAAAAGACACATAATGGAGAGAAACCCTACAAATGTAATCACTGTGATAAAGCCTTTTCACAATCCAGTAGTCTCCTAGTGCACAAAAGGACACATACTGGAGAGAAACCCTAGGAATATAATCAATGTGGGAAAGCCTTTTCAAAATCCAGTAGTCTCCAAGTGCACAAAACAACACATGCTGGAGACAAACCCTAGGAATATAATCAATGTAGTAAAGCCTTTTCAAAACCCAGTGGTCTTCAAAGGCATAAAGGAACACATAATGGAGAGATAACCTACAAATGTAATCAATATGGTAAAGCCATTGCATGTTGTAGTGGTCTTCAGAGACATGAAAGAATTCACACTGCAAAGAATCCTTTTGAATGTAATCAGTGTGTTAAATGCTTTTCACAACCCAGTTGTCTCAAAGTGCATAAAAGAACACATACTGGAGGGAAATCCATAAAAATGTAATCTGTGTGGGAAAGCGTTTTCATGAAACGGAAATCTCCAAAATAGTAAAAGAACACATACTGGAGAGAAACCCTGTGAACGTAATCAAGGTGGTAAAACCTTCACACATTATTTTGATCTGCAGAGGCAGGACATATTTCATATTGGAATGAAACCCAATGAATATACTCAACATTGTAAGGCCTTTGCACATTGCTGTGATCTCAAAAAGGATGAAAGATTTCATACTGGAGTGAAACCCTATGAATATAACCAGTAAACCCTTTGCATGTCTCATTTTTTCAACCTTTGAAAGAAAGTATACTGGAGAGAAAACCTTGTGAATGTTTTTAGTATAATGAAACCTTTATACATTTCTATATGCTTCCCGTTCATGAATGAATCAGACTGAAGAGAAGCCCTATGAATGTGTTTCATATGGTAATTCAAGGCTTTGTGTTTTCATGTTTTATAGAGATGTAATGAAGTGGTCTAATCAGTAATCAACTGCAACTCACTACATGGCTTGATGTGATATGAACATGTATATATGATTGGACATTCTGTGATTTTGTATGTTCCTCCTACTCATCCATTTGTCATTTCATCTTGAAGTGCTGCATTCTATAGGAAATATATAGTATAACGATTCTAGATAATGTAACAGAAAGGATATTTACTTAAAAAGAAATACTTCTAGTGTGTACCTGTAAGTAATGTGATTATGGGCTTTTAGGCCATGACAGATATGTACAGAGTGGGACACAAGTTTGTTGGATCTCCTTTGGCCTTCTTAATATGATGACTGAGTACTGATTTCCAGCTTTGGACACCAAAATCCTTTCCTACAGCTCTGTTTCTCTGATGCTCAAATTAGATTAGGTGAGATATTACATCAATAAAATATTGTCTTCTTTTTAGATTGTAAACATACTGTCATGTAATAATTGAGGGATTCAGGGCAATTTGAATAATAAAATTTGTTTGAAAATGATAATGTGCAGCCAGTTCTCCTAGGTGCTGAGCCATATATTTAACCCCATAAACGTGTCAAGAGTAGCATTTTGAGGTGTGAAATGTTAATCCTAAGTTCATCTTTAACTCAACCCTGATGACCCAGAAGAAAGAGAAGATTGAGAGCATAAAAAATAACTTAACTTGGTGCTTAAAGAATTTTCTGAGCCAATATCTCCAGAAAAATATGCAAGTATTCAAAAATGATCAGGACAGAAACTGACAGTACATGTGTTTAAAAAGTGCTTGACTACGTGACCAAAGCCACAAACTGAGTTTATCTCACATGGGCAATCACGGGAGCCCACAAGGACACCTGTCAGGTGTACTCCTTCTTGAGATTATGCCTCATGTAAAGAGAGAAAAATAACTTGTAGGCATGAAGACCAACTTTTCAGAAGTGAATTGTATTCTGCTTCCCTGATGCATGCAAACATTCAATTAGGAGCCCGGAATGGTGAAGACTCCAGATGCTGTGGAGATTGTTGTCAGGGGAACCTGAGGTTCAAACAGATGCCAATAGAAGGCTGGAGAAATCAGGAATTTACAGAGACCTGAGGAACATGGAGAAGGATATTTGGGTGTTAAAGAAAGGATTCAAGTCCCAGCAATTAATTAAAGCAATTAATTCTTGGGTTGTACCTGAGGACAAGCAGCCTTCTATTGTATTCTCTGTACCTACTCAGCTGTGGTGGGTCAATTCTCCAGTTCTTCTACTCTTTCCTTATCTTCTCAGATAGGTGTACATGTCAGTCAGAATACCATACAGGCTGCCACTTGCTGGTCTCGAAATGGACTTCAAATCTCCTCAGTCCAAACTCTGTCATTCGTATAACTTCTCTACCTGGCAGGGATAACAATATTCTGAATAAACATTCATATATCTCCCTTAGGTCTAATAAATCAATAGACTCCATGTAACTTTATTCTCCTCTGGAATGTCATCGTTGAATAGACCTATTCCCCTAGATGAGATATTTTCTGCTCAATAACATTATGTCATGGGAGTACTTTGTAGAAAAAAAAATAAGCTGAGAATCAGGGAGGAATTTACAGATGGGAAGTTTTTAATATTATGGCAAGGTGAGATTACTTAGTTGTGTGCATCTCTGGCCTTCTATGTAAACCTACTAAACCTAAAGGATGATTTACTTATCATATGTTGTGCTTCACACCCATGACAAGCTGCTGAGTTGCCTCTTTTACAGCATCCCTCAGTCCCTACCTTCTAAAGGGCATGATTGGCATACCCACCTCTACCCTTAACTTTCCAGTCCAGTAGAATGGGCTTGCCCTCTCCAAAAGGCTCTTCCCTATAGAGCCAGATTTTTTTGTTTTCTATATGCTTTTCTTCTCTCCCTCTTTCTTTCTGTGTTTCTTCTCTTCCTGTCTTTTTCCTCTGTGTTCTCTCTCCTTCTCTCTACATACACTTCCCTTTGCCCACACTTATGTCTCCTGCATGGGAGCTTCCATGGCCCTGTTCCTTAGGGACTGAGAACCCTCTGTGAACTGTTTTCAACAAGGCTGCATTTATATGTTTTATCATGTATTCAATTAGCAATTTTCATCTGTGGGAAGAAAGATAAAGTATAACCTATGTATTCATCAGTGGTCAAAATTAGTTACACTGAATAAATATATTAATATTTTTCCAGTTTTAATTAATAATTTCAGTTTTAGCCATTATGTTCTCTTTTTTCCTTAGCCCCCTATCAGAGGACTAGGGAAGATGCACAGGGGGAAATGGAGAGGGTGGTTGGCAATGAATGGAGATGGAAAGGGATACAGCCAGGATACAAAATGAATAAATTTTGATAAATAAATAATTAAAAATAATTTTATTTTCAAACATTATTCTCTCTCTCTCTTTTTTAGTTGAACGAATAGTCTCAGTATGATTTTCAGGCTCTCCTGGAACTTAGTATACATACTAGATCTACTTACCATGCCTCCCTAGTGTCTACAGGATATTTGGGCATTGTCTACCTCAATAACATAGTTCTTTCAATGGGATTATTGAGAATGAATCACTGAGTCTAAATAGTCATGGTAGCTAGGAAACAGGCTCTGGTCCTAACTACAGTAATAGAAAGAAAGTGTTCTTCAATTGCAGTTGATTGTCTTGAAATTTTCTCCTTTAATTTTAAATAAAGTTATTGTTTTTCTTTAACATTGAGTTTTTAATACTCATCATAGTTGATTGGAATTCTATCATTATGCAACAGATAGTGAAAACCAGCCTCATACACATAAGTAAGTTCTCAATATAGTTAAGTGTAACTATGTGTTACACTCATCCCAACATTCTATTAAATCACAGAGGTTAAAACCACCTAAGCCAGGCATGGTAACACAGGCCTGTAGTCAGGGTGTTCAGAAAGAGGAGGCAGGAACTTCAAGATGTCAAAGTAATCCAAGGAAACATCCTAGGTCAATTGTCCATAAATGAAATGGAGACTGATTGGCTAAGATCAATGTCCATAGTCCTACCTACATCTGCAGAACACCCAGGACATGCCAGCATCATGTCATTCAAGGAAACATCCTAGGTCATTGATATAACGGGTGGTCCACAAAACAAAGGGAGACTGATTGGCTAAGATCAATATGCATAGTCCCCCCATACAGCTCCAGAACTTCAAGGCTATGCCAGCATCATATGTTATCTAAGGAATTTGCCACCCCTTGCTTGCTAATATTTCCTTTCCAAGACAGCTCAAGTCACTTCAGAGTCAGACTCATTTTGGGCATTGAAGATTACACCACTCTTGAAAGTGGAAGAATTGGCCTCAGGCAGTTATGAGTTCCATATTTATATATCCTATATAAAGGGTTAAGCACACAAACCCTTACCCACACAAGCCATATAAATGGGCTCAGTAAGTTTTTTTATGTATATCAGTCCATACTTATTCACACATTCTTTTATAAGACATTGAATGGAAAGAATTTGGAATAGGATGGAGTAAGGACAAGAACAGGAGAAATGATATATTTTAATTAACATCTGTAAAATTAACTTTAAATAAAAATTGGCTACAGAGGGCATGGGAGTTACTAGCACTGGGTGTTGTTATAGAAGACAGGTTCCATTTCAGGCATCACAAGCTAGCTAAGTATACCCTGTAAATGAATCCCCAAATGATCTGATGTCCTCCTTGGCCTTTGCAAGTATGACACCCGGACACGTGAATGAAAAACATCCAAATAAATGAAAGACATACAAAACTTTAAGAAATTGATTTTTCAGGGCTGAGGAGATGGCTCTGTGTTTAGGAAAACTCACTCAAGACTTCAGAAAAGATAATGTTGAATCTTATCTTTCATAGACACAGCATCCCCGTTCTTCTGACTGAGAGATTCACACACAGACTGGGGGCACTTAGATATCTGTAACACATACATCATCCTAGGGGCTCAGCACAGTCCCAGGCCCTTTGGGTGCTTGTTCTCTTGTTCTCTTTCTGTCTCTCTCACACACACATACACATTCACACATGCACACATCTCCATGAACTCCACCAGCACAGTGTCCTCAACTGGCCCCATAACTCAAAAAATAGAAGAGTGTGTGGTGACAGCTCTTTCACCAGGTTGTCCCTCTCACCATATTCTTTTTGAAATGTGGCCATGGGGGAAGAAGAGATGTCTCAGTGCTTAAGAGCACCGTCTGCTCTTCATGAGGTCCTCATTTCAATTTCCAGCAACCACATAGTGGCTCATAACTATCTGTAAGGAGATCTGGTACATTCTTCTGGTATGCTGGCACACATGCAGGCAGAACACTGTATGTATTTATGTATAAATAAATAAGTAAATAAATAGATGGGACCACACTTAGACCCCAGAGGGTGACACACCCCATCTAATGATGCCATTACCTCTTAATTTTCTTCAATCAGTTCCATTAACTGAGCACCAAGCCTTCAATTACATAAGCATATTGGGCCATCATCATTCAAATCATCGTGTAACCACTAGTCACATTCCTTAGGATAAAACCAAGTGTGGTTGCTATTGAGGAACTGCTCTTCCCCAACTAGGTAAGTTCTCTTTTTACAAGCACATCCTCCTGATGAAGAGAAAAGGTAGTCTTGTCCGGGCAATTATTTGTAGCAATTCATATTTTAGTCTCAGAAGGTAAGTCAGTTAAGGAACCACCTGAATCATCCTCTGAAGATAAATGCCTCCAACCAGCTTCTGTAATGGCTTTGTACATTGACAATTCTACAGCTGAGTAAAAGAATCCTTGGGATGCAGATCTCTGGACATTACAGTGACTGTGGTCCAAGGAAATTACCAGGGCAAACAGAACCATCTGTGCTACGCCAAAATTAAGAAATGCTGTGGAGGAACACCCTCCCCATTCATCTTTGTGATATATACACACAGACAAGGGTCACTTACATACCCTTAACACATACATCATCCTAGGGCTGGACACAGACCCAGACACATGGAGTGCTAGGGTGTTCTCTTTTTTTTTTTTAATGTTCCTTTGAAATGTATACACCTTTCCCTTATTCATTCAAATGCTGATTTCTCTTCTCCCCCCGCCCCATTCTTTGGCTTCAATTCAGATATTGCATTGTGATACTTGTTCTAAGCAACCTGTCTCAACTTTGTTTAAACAGGCCAAAATAAAGCAACTAGACACAATGTTGAGCAATGGGAGGAGCCAGAGGGCAGAAAAGAGAGGAGGAGCTAGAGGACAGGAAATGAGTGGGAGGAGAAAGGGTGAGAGGAGAGCTAAGGGAGGATAGAGCTTGGGGAGAGATCTTGGAACTATGTGGAGATGGACTGGACCTAAGTTATCACTAAAAGCAAGTATAATGTGGGAAATCTAAATGTTAGGAAACTATGAGGGATTGGAGCCCAGCATTCTGTTCTAGCTTACGTAAAGAAATCCTTGTGTCTGTGTGGTGATTTGGTTGCACAGCTGTTTAAGATTAACAGCCAGCATGACTAAAAGATAATTAATAGTACATTTTAACAGCAACTTGCAACAAATGATGCCCAACTAATCTACGTATCCGCACCCTTTAAATCACACTTTATCATAACTTGGTGGGGGTAATAAGCTCCCAGTGATAAAACCCAAACTTAAACCTAAAAACTCTCAGGTCAATTACTGTCTCTTTAAGAGAGACTCTTAAACCCTCCAAGGAGCAAAAGAATAGCCTCCTGTGGGCAGACCTGAGATTTCCATAACAAAACTGAATCCTTCACAGTTTAACTGAGGGGTAAACAAGCATGGCTTCCTTATACTGTGGCTGGCTCAGCTCAGCTCAGCTCAGCTCAGCAGACATGGTGGAAAGGAGAGGAATTGGAGGCAGAAAAACCTCTACACAGAGTTTGGCTTAAACTGCATCTTAAATTTTAAAAAATGCCATGGCAGAGGGTGTTTTAAACAGTTTTGGCTTCATTTTGGCTGTCATAGTCATGGATCTAGTTGCAATATGTTTAATGGTGATGGTTCTTCTCCATGCCTTCTCCAAGAAAGTTCAAGGAGAAAAATGGGGAAAAAAACAAGGATTGAAATACTAAGTTACAGACAAGAAAAGGGGCACTCTTCCTAATAATTAGATAAATAACAGCTAAAATTCAAAGCTCTCTGGCTGCAAGATACTTGTCAGCTCTTTCTGGTAAGGATCCGCCAATTCATTAAAACATCAACTAAAATAACCAACTGAGCTTTGTTTGTTATAGAGTAAATTGGCACAACTGAACCTAAACTTAAATTTTTCTTGTCTCTTTGTTTGATTTTTATTTAAGGGCTTTGAGTTACAATGATAATGATTTGAACAAGCTGGTGAAGGCACATGCCTTTCTTCCCAACACAAAGCAAAAAGAAACAGGCAAGTCTCTGAGTTCAGGATCAAGCTAATTTACATAAAAAAGCCAAGATGGCAACTCCTGCTGTTTAGCCACTTGCAGAGATACTCTAAGATTCAAAATGACAAAATTTTCCTTAAGGTTACCATGTAAATTCCTTTTTATCAATAATATATGTTATGTCCTTACTGCTTTAAAGGCGGGATTCACATATATTTTAGGTTTATGTAAAGAGAGATAATGTCTCACTGCTCTGGAAACTGCCTTATCCTTTTAAACATGAGACATTTTCACAGGGGAAAAATGCTAGCCATGCCTATGTAAAAAAGACACAAGAGGTTCAAGATGGCAACGTACATGTCAACCTAGTATAAACCTAAACACTCAAAATTATATTCATATGTTCAAAAAACAAAAGTGTTCATCCTATATCAAAAAAGATGGCAAGCCAAAGAATAGCCCAAACCAATGTAAAAACCCAGGTACAAGATACTTAGGATATACTTAAATGCTAAGGGTAATAGAGATTATATGCTTAATTATGAGAGTTTACATAAAGTTTGGCTATAAAGTCATAACTGTCCACTCTGTATAAAAAAAGGGGCAAAGCAAAAAATAGCCATTATCAACGTAAAGCCCAGGTACAAGATGCCTAGCATATGCTTAAATGCTAAAGGTAAGAGGGAGTTTATATAAAGTTTGGCTATAAAGGCATAACTACCCATTCTATATTTTTTTAAAAAAAGGATAGGACACATAGCTACCCCATATATAAAAATCTAGGGCTAAAATTCTAATCAGGTACAAGACACTTATGGTATGATTATATTCTAAATAAAAAAGGAGTTTATATAAAGTTTACTAAAACATACATTTTCTATTGATCAAGAAAATCAGCTTGTCTCTCTAATGGGAGGCTTTTCTAGGGAAATAGGTAGCAACTTGGCCTAATACAACAGGCAGGCAAGAGTCCAAAAAGATATTTTAACATATCGAACCTTGTTTTGATTTCAACAGGATAATGACTCTGTGTTCAAAAATAATGGTAACTTACATTGCTCTGATATCTTTACACGGGAACGACTCTAAAACTAACTGAGAGATTAAAAAATATACATCTCTAGCCAGAACTTCAACAATATGTGGCCAATAAATCCTTGGCTATAATGCCCTCAAAATATATTATGCTAATCTTTTAATTTGCATAGATAGAATTGGATTACAGATTAGTTGCATCCTGCACATCTCATCCATTTATAATTTTAGAACTCTATAATGTTTGTGAGAAATTATGTGTTTGCAGAACAAAAGAACTGGACACTAGAGATAGTGGATCAAACCTAACAGAATCATTCTTCAGCATGCTGAGACATTAACACATCTGTTCCAGCATCTTGTATGTTCCAGCATTCTGCTTGTTCCTGACTCAACTGCTTCAATTGCTGTATCTCATCTAAGCCTGCTCCCAAAAGAACTTTGAAGAAAGGTACTAATCGTTATTGGTCCAGCATTGTAGACTGTTCCAAAGAGGACTTTTATTAAGCCTAAAATTTCTCAACATTCAAAGACTGGACCACAAATGTTATTGTTTGCTTAATTAACCATTTTCCCAATTTCGCTTGTACTCTCTGCAGGATTTCTTCATGTCCTAAATGTCAGCTAGAAGAAATCCATGAGAACAACGTCCAATTTTCCTTAATGGGGGTTGGGTGTGGTTTTGGTTGTTTGCAATGGCTACAAAATTTTATTGTAATTGAGAGCTGTTTATAATTATTAATGGTCATATTCAGAGTGAAACAAGGTTATACTCAGGGATTTCTCTCTTTTCCTTTTTCTTTCTTAGATAAGGAGAAAAGGGGTAAAAAGAAAATAGTATACAGAGACTACTTACACGAATAAGACAAAAGGTAGATTATTGAATCTATTCAGCTTAGGGTTTTATTTGTTATTCTCAAGTAAGGTAATTTTAACTCTGGTATAGGAATTTGCATACTGATAAAAAAATAAGTATTTTTCATACATTGGTATAAACTTTAGAATATTGATACAAATTCAAAGTTACTTCCAATACTTTTAAACTGCTATTAAAAACAGGTTAGGATATTAGGTAATGCAAGTTAATTGCTAGTTATTTAACTCATAGTTATGTCAGACACTAGTTTAATTTATCAAATGAGCATACATCTGAGTTTTAACAGATAAATATGATTTTGTAGACAGATCGATGATATATAGATAGGTAGTCTTCAAAAACTTCAGAGACCTATAGAATATGGCCTTTTGAAATGTCCTTATTATTTTAAAGATTCTTTGACAATGAGACAGGTCATCTCCTGACAGCACCCCACCTACATGAAAGAAGATAATGACCATCGAAGAACCTCCATGGCTCCAAATGTGGCAAACAAGCCACTCAGATAAATACCCTTCCTTCATGAAAGACAAATTCTGCCAAAAATGGGCAAGATAATGCAGGACAAGTCGACTGCTGAACTCTGCCAAGATAGGGTAAGCAAGCCCTAAATAGTTCCTGTTTCACATATATGTCCATCAAATATTCTGAGCCAGAAGGATGAAGATGATGCTCCAACCTTACAGAGAGTTATGGATGACTGTTCAGGCAGCAAACTGTACCTGTCCATTTTTAATTTTTAGAAGTTGCTGACATGCACTTCCTATGTATTCTAACACATAATTTTATTCCTTCTTAAGTCTCTGATGGGGTTAAAGACCAAAGAGTTATAGTGCGACAATTAAGCTTCAGTTGTTTAGAAGTTAAGAAATGCTTTCATATAAGTAATACCAATAGGGATAAAAGTTAATTTAGGTATAGAATTTTAAACTTGTCAAGATAAATAGAATGATCAGATACTTTCTCCTAAGTTGCTAAATACACATGCACTGGACATTGCACATGTAGATTTTACCTAACAGTTTTCATAATTTCAAAATAATTATTGTATTGAAAGAAAAGGACCGTTTTATTGGACTTAAAGTGGGAAACGTTGGTATAATGTTCTTCTGAAATGTAATACACTTTACCCTTGTTCATTCAAATGCTGATTTCTCTCCCCCACTCTCTGGTTTCAATCCAGACATTGCATTGTGATACTTATTCTAAACATCACCTGTCTCAACTTTGTGCAAACATCCAAAATAAAGTAACTAGGCACAATGTTGAGCAGGGAAAGGAAGCAGGAAGAGAGGGAGGAGCCAGAGAACAGGAAGATGGGAGGAGAGCTGGGAGAGCAAGGCTGGAGGAGAGCGATGAGAGAGACCTGGAGGAGAGATCTTGGAACAGCATAGAGAGAATGAACCACACCTAAGATTTCAAAAAAAAAAAAAAAAAAAAAAAAAAAAGCAAGTTTAATGGGTAAAATCTAAGTGTTAGGATACTATGAGGGTTTGGAGGTTTAGGAGAGTGTAACTATTGTCCAGCATTGTGTTCTAGGTTACCTAAAGAAACCAGGTATTTGTGTGGAGATTTGGTTATACAGCTGTTTAGGATTAACAGCAAGCTTTAATAAAAGATAAACCAATAGTAAATATTAATCACCGCTTACAACACAGGGACCACAGGGAAGACTGTCGGGAGTCATGGCTCAACTAGTACTAAGATTTTCATAGGAAACACCCCACACAGGAGAGGAAAGGAAAGCCAAAAATCTTCTTGGTAAAAAGAAAAAGAAGATTCAACCAAGGGAATGTATCTGTGTGTGGGTAGGCCAAAAGGGAGGATACTTCCTTTTATCAGGGAAATAGAAAGATACCCATCAGGCTCTCAAGAAAAGGGAAACATTTATGTGGAACATGGAAAGGAAAGCATCAGTCAACTGGTGTTGCATGTATGGATATAGCAACTGTGTGGCCAAGAAAGAGGAGTTCCAAAACCAGGGAAGGGAGAGGGAAGAATCCCCCCTTTTGAGATAAACAATAGGTGCAGTACATTATCTGGAGCCTAATTGATCTGAGAGGTGGGTTCAGGTGTCTTTTCTGCATCTTACAAGGATCCCTTTTAATTTTTATAAAGGAGATAAACTTTTAGAGATGGCAGCATCACCATTATAACATGCATTGAAATACACATTGTAGAAAAGGTGGTAGCCATACACCCTTGTGTTAACAACATCAACATTTTCAAAGGTGAACTGTAGAAAAGCAGAAGCCTTTCATGAAGTAGAAGGGACAAAAGCTCACTTGGTCTTAACTTTTACTATGATTATACCTTATGGAAAAGAGGCTTAACCAATTTTTAAGTTTGCATTTACCAACCTTAAAACACTTTCTTAGACCCTTAAACATTTTGTAGAATCTTTATAACTTAAACTTCTTCTCCTTAGACCTTTATATCTAGTTACATACCATGAGACATATGTGAGACTGCTGTGAACATTTATTGTTCTTTAGCCAAAGGGATGACAAAAGGTTACATCTGAGGCTTGTTTTTTTTTTCAGTCTGAAGCAAACTAGACCACCTAGACCTTAGAACTCTATCAGTGAGGCTTAAGGCCTGGTCTCCTGCATATGAAGAGAACTGAGAAGGCATCTGAAGTCTCCAAACAGAGAAATTGACAATATGACCAAGGGACCCTAGTTTGAGGCCAAAACATATCCGTAAACCATATCTGTTACCCTGGGCTGGGTGATGGTGTTGGAGGTTGCTGAATTTAGGAGCCATTTGTCCTCTGCCAGGCCAATGAACAGGAAGGCTGAAAGCATCTGTGGCTCTTGTACTGGTTGAGCCTCCATGCCTGGGCATAGAGAAAAAGCCTGCATGGGAGCATTTTGACTTCCAGAAGCCAGTCTGCCAGCAGGTAGTCATGGCATGTTGAGGCAGCCATGGGACCAGTGACCCCTTTGGCTGCATTTCAAGCAGTCACCAGGTGAAGTTGACTTTTGGCTACACTCCCACTGGATGGGGCACTGGAGACCTCTGGTTTTCTGTGTGGGAATGCCAACAGCCTCAGAGCAGCAGCCAAGGTCTGGAGCATAGTTTATGCCATAGATGAGCCTGTCGGGAAGACACCTCTCTTATTCTTTTTTACCAGATCCTATATGGTGACTCAGGGACCATCCTTACATGTTTAATTAAGATAGAAATGAGACGTTGTTTGCATCTGTAGGACTATAAATATAATTTTGGACATGTTCGAAGACTTGATCATGTGTGAGATGACTGACTGTCAACTTGCATTTGTTAACTATCAAATATTAGGGCTTTAGGTTTTGTCCCTGCCAAGGTAGAGCCTTAAAAGTCAAAAACATAGTCTATAACTTATAAGAGTCTAAGGCTGTATTGTAGATAAATAATGTTTTTATATTTAGAAAATAAGAAAAAGTATATTTTAACCTTGATAGTGAAGATATAGCATAATGACCAAGTTTTAACATGAATAAATAAATGACTCTAAAAATAACAGATCTTAATTTATAGTATTCTTGGAATTATATCATATAGTTTTAAGGTATTTAGGCCAAAACTTTTACTTACTAACCATAGAGCTGTGAGATTTAGAATAAACAATATAGTAGAACAGTATAAAGCAATATTTTTTATAAAGAAACTTTAAAATTACATTTGAATTTATTTTACCAAATGCATTACCCAGAAAGCCTAGTGGTACATCTGTATCAAAAGCAGCTCATGGAACGACAAAAACCATAATTTATTAATTTAGGAATAGATAGTGTCACAGGCAGTTAGACATACATTTTAAATTAGCTTAATTTAAATAGGCTTTTATAATCTTGACATTTTGGCATCTTATAAAAATTATGTTGAACCAGGGTTAGAGGATATTGTATAACATGTTGTAAAATATAAGTTGGAATTTTTAGAAAAATCCATACCAATTTAAAATGAGAGTTCTTCCTATCCTTATCTAAAAGGGGATAAAATAAACATAGAATTAATTATGATTAAAAGTGTTCATACCATGTGGTCACCTTAAAGTTTACAGTTTAATCTTAAGATTTCTTTTGAGAGTATGAAAAGAAACCAGAGAGTATTTTTATTTAGTTGGATAGCAGGAAAAGAGAAAGAGACAGGGCTTTGAGAAAAGGAATACAGAGAATCGCTTTTACTTTCTGATCACTCTGAGTGTTCCCTGGTATTAGACATTTGAGTAGGGCAAATATCAGTGGAGAAACTAGGTGTTTCCCAAAGAGAAGAGAATACGAAGAAGCCATTCCTGTGCATGAGAAAGGGGAAATGGAACTGGACCATGTGGCTATTGATTCGTCAACCAAATAGGACTGCAGATCAGGGGCTTAGGCCAGCAAAGGCCAAGAATCCCCTTGCCTAGTACCAGATCTTTATGAGTAGTAAAGCTGAGTTCTCCTAGAGGGAATTTCATCTGTGGGAAAGGATAGGGGCAGATAGGCAGCTTTAAATGGGGATAGGAAGGGTTTCAACAGTCTTTTAGTACCCATAAGAGATGGTAGTTTTTTAACTGTGTAAACAATGTGACAGAAACAAAGTAGTAAGAGCAGCTGGCAGCCAGGGAAAGGACATTTTTGATAACCAAAATGGCTGCCAATCATGTTACTGCCCTTCATTGCCCTGGATTAACATGGCAGTGAAGCCATGCCCTTAGTGAAGATGGCAGTGAAGCCGTGGCTCCACCCTCTTTTTCCCAGAATCTACGTGGTGCCTAGCCATGAGTCGAGTGCAGCCACAAGTGAGGCTGGAAATGTAAAACCATAATTCTTGAGTCCTCAGGCAGCAGCAATATTTAAAGCCATTGGAGGGCAGTTTAAAAACCATCCATACTATGTGGTTGAGTCCTGAGGCCTGGATTACCTAATAGTGAAGTCCAGCACAAGCTAGCAAGCTAAAAGACTAGAGCAGATGAGGGGGTTGGTGAGTAAAATTTCTGAGCATCCACGAGAAGAGGGACAGATGCATGTGGTGGTAGCAGCAGCAGTACACATACAGGTGAAGCCATCGAGAAAAAAAAAAAACAGGAGATGAGGGTGTGAGAGAAAGATCTGTAGTGAGTGGGCATGAGGAGAGGATTCCAGCATGTCTTAACATTGTCAGAAAAGGCCTCCTGGGTTTCAACACTAAATGTTAGTATTTAGATAAAAGGAACATGCATAGAAACATTCTGAAATCCAATGAGGTCTATTGGGTGGAGATGGGAGTTGAAAGAGAGAGGGAAGGAGAGAGACAAGGTAGGAGGAGGGGGCGCTCGACAGAGTGAGTGGAGAGCAAGAGAGCCTCAAAGTGGCAGGTTGGTCCCTTTGTTTAGGCATTGAACCATGCAAGCCAGGTGGGACTACCTGACAGGTGATCCATGATGACATCATATGTTGCTAGGCAACCCAGAAGCAGGCCGCCTAAATACCAACACTACCAGAATACATGCCAGTATTCTAGCACTTTGTAGCTTGCCTGCTGAATTCTCTCTCCTATTCTTTCCTGAACCTCTCCTGAGGCTGATTCCCCTGGCTGAATTTTCTAATTCCTCTTCTAACTCCTCCTCTCCTGACCGGCAGGAAGTCTAGCTCTGCTCTCTCCTCTGCTCAGCATCTGGCTGTAAGCCTCTTTGTTGACTTATCAGGGGACCACTTCCAGGCAGAGTTTACACACAGTAAGACAGGACATTCTCAGAACAAGGCTTGGCACCAGATGTGGGGGATACAGAAATCAGCATTTGAATTACACAGTAAACTTGTTCCTACATATCCCCCCTTTTAGCCTAATGAAGGGTTTTTTCTTACAATAACAAACTCTATCTAATAATAACAATTATAAAAATTGTTATGTAAGATTGACATTTGTATGTTTCCAGAACCCGCGGAGAAATTATTTAGATATCATTATCTATCATCCTAAACACTTTCAGTTTAACTGTGAGACTATAATATCTGCTCTTCAACCCTGTCAGAGACTTACTTAAGAAGAATAAATATTACCAATATGTACAAGTGCAGGCAAGTAGCCTCTAAAAGTATAGAAATGACGTAGATATTTGGCTCCCTGGACACTTTCTCAGAATCCTTCCAAATTGTTTGCTGCAACACCTTTAGCCTTCTGGTTCAGAACATTTGACAGATTTTTCATTGAAGCAAGTTATAGACTTGCCTACCCTGTCCTTGCAAAGATTGGCAGTCGAATTTCCAGTGTGCCATTTGTCCTGTTTGGACAGCATGGAGGCTCTAATAGATGGGAAGGGATTTTCTCACCCAGTGGGTGGGATACTGTCCAGTCTTAAGAAAGCTAGCTGGTAACATTGGCTGTCCAGTCTCTGCATGCTAACACAAGTTCAGGGCTTATCTGAAGTCCTGATTGGAACAGTTTGCAATGCTGGACAATCTAGCTAGCCATTTTTAAGTGTCCCTGGAAGCAGATTTTTGAACAAGCATTGCAAGTGAGGCCATCTGTGAAGTAGGATCACCTGGGCTAGTTGTCTTCTTTGTTTTGATGTCTTGTTCTCTTGATCTGCAAAAGAATAACTTCCAAGGGCATCATATATGTTTTATATTCATGATAAATGTACGTTCTGTATACTGAGCAAAGTTCAGTTGAAGGTGATACTCTGCTCTCTGTTCAATTAGGTAAAGAACCAAACTATAAAATATACATTTTTATCTATGCCATCTAAAAAAAAAGAGTATGGTAAGTAAGTCCAGGTGAGTTTGTAGTCAAAGATTTATTGGCTATGTACAGTTGAAGTTCTGGCTGGAGACATTTTCACATCTTAGTCTGTCTCAGAGATATTCCCCTGGGCAGGATCAGAAAACTAGGTTACCTGGCCTGTTTGGTCTTTTCGATTTCCCTTTTTACTGTCTGCAGCCAGGATCTTTAGGGGGTCTTCCCCATCAAATCTTATTTCTGTCAGTTTAGATTGAATACATACCTTTTTGATTCATGTTGAATCAAGAGCATACATATTCTCCAGCCCAACACAATATATTTCCTGACATACATTTTGGAAATGGGATGTTTATGTGCTGATCTGATTCAGCAGTCCTTTGTAAACTCCAATGTATGTTAGCAGGTGTTTGTGACTTTTCTCATTTAGACAATTTTAAAGTGAAAAATCATTTTTAATCTACTTTGAGGAGATATTATTTTGCCTATCTGTTTTATGACCACCCTTTTAAAATGGTTAGATCTTTTCATAACTGTTTGACCTACAGAATTATATTTTATATTTTGGAAAGCTTTCATGTCTTAATATCTAGAACATTGTGGCATTCCAATGGATAAACATGCTAAAGTGCCATAAACCTCAATGTGCTGAGGTATCTCGAAGACAGTTGCCATCTCTAACAATTGCATAACCTTAGAATGATGCTTTCCAGAATTTAAGGAAATAGGACATTGGAATGCTGTATAAGAACCTATGTCATGGTACATATGTTTCAGTTCTCTAAACTCTGTAAAATGTAGCACACAAGTCACTGCATGAGCTTGTTCTGAGACAATGCCAAGTGGGATCTGCATTTCTACTTTAGCATATCGTTATTCTGAACCTTGATAATAAACATACAATGCCCAGTCTGACCAAGTTGGCCTCTTGCTGAAGCCTTTCTATCCAGCATGTCAATGAAATGCATTTCTGCAATTTCTTTAAGCCTTTGTGGATTTGCCTCATCTGGAGCTACCTCGTTTGATGTTATTTTAAGTTCCAGATGGGATTTCTCTGAAGGTTTCTTATTTTGTTTCAAACATTCCTCCAACCTATATTCTTTGTCCTTTAATTAAGCATATAATTTCTCAGTCTCTCCTTCTCCAAGTTTGGCTATTCCTGATCTCTCCCAAAGAGGATATACAAAACTGTAATCATCAGTGGAATAACTTATTTGAATGCTAAGAGAAACAAACTCAAATGGAATCCAGAAGCACTGTGTCACTGTGCTTTCCTCCATTTCCAACACAGAAATTAATTTTCTTTAATCTCAAAATCTCTTCCCAAGGACCTTACTTTCTTAGACCCAGCTTCCCTTCTAGACCTCACCAGTTCAGGTTCTTGAAGCTTCTCCATTTGTGTTTGGCTCCTGCTTCCAAGGAGAGGCGTTTATCTGCCTTTCTCACTGAATTCTCACCCCTCACCAACTCTGGTTAGTTACTGGGTCCACAAGTGTGTGTTCCCCTTAGCTTGTCTCTGTCATGTCTGAAGAAGACCTTTCTCAAAGAGATTCATCATTTTTTTCTTGGGTAGAAAGTTCTGGCTTTGAGAATTTTGCTTGTGTTAAAGACCTGCTTTCTTTTTATTTGTAAGTGCTAAGTTCCTGAAGGGACTGCCTCTGTTTTCTCTCTCTGGGTTTTGTAACAGTGTTTGTCTTTCTGCAGCAGTCTTGAGATCTGGCTGCTTCTTCTGAACAGGAAGCTGTGAGCTGCTGCCTTAGAAACTGGGGATCCTCTCTTTTTGTACAGAACTAAGAAACTGCTCTGTACTTTTGTTTTCTACATAAACTATTACTAGAATACTGTAAATTCTGCCCCCACGGTGGTATGCCATTTGTTATCTTTATTCTTATACAGCTGTGTTAATTTCTCAGTTTCTCTTTTAACCCAGCTAACATACAAATAATTGAGACTCTATAATATTTTTTTTTAATAATAAGCTTCACAACAAGAGAACTGAGTAGTGTTATTACTTGACTCTTAACCCTCTGAGCTAATCTGCTTTTCTCCCAGCATACATCCCAGGATAATTGCTCTTTTTAGATTTCCTGCTAAGCTCTCTGTCCTGGTGTGTTTCCCGGTCCTCTCCTGTGGCGAATCACCTAGCCTAATTCCCTAATTCCTCTTCTAAATCCTTCTCCTCTGTCTGTCAGGAAGTCCAGCCCTATTTCTCTGTCCTGCTCAGCAACTGGTTATAGCTGCTTTATTGATGTATCAGGGGACCACTGGGGAGCAGAGTTTATACAACATTAAGATAAGAGATTCTCAGAACAATGCTCCAACCACAAAACAGGATAGAGAAATAGGCGTTTTAATTACACAATATCCTTATCCCTACCGACAACATTGGTAAAAAACCTGTGAGCTTCACATAACTCTTTTTATATTTTCATATATATTGCAGGGAATAATTATTTTACTCAGTTCATACACTGTTACACAGCTAGTTTGTTCACCAAGTGATGAATACTTTTTAAATAGTTTTGCCTTGTATTACAGATTGCTTTTTACACATACACTTAATATTCACCATTATACCAATTATATTGCATTGAATTCTACTTTAATGACAATCTCTTTAAAACATAGTCATAATATTCATGGTTCTTGATCCTAAAATTAGAGCTGATTTTTATGTCTTCCATGTTATAGAATTTTACATTTTATAGTTACATGTGACATATTTATAAATAATGCTATATATATATGCTCATCTATATATGTACATATATATATATATAGTATATATAGTGAGAGAGATAGCCTGGTTATTGTGCAATATATATATATATATATATACATATATATATATGTATATATATATATATATATAGTGAGAGAGAGAGAGCCTGGTTATTGTGCAATATGTTGTTATGGCATTTCACCTAATTTTCATGTTTCAATGATTATCTATGAGGAAGGCAGTGGATATAGAAAAGTAGATAGAATGTATAGATTAGATTTAGGTCAATAGTTGTGGTTTATTAAGTTGAATGATGTAGGTTCTTTTTCTAAGATCCATGACTTTACTCTTCTGGAGTACTTGGCTAGGTGTCTATTATCAGACATTTTTCCATTTTCTTTGTTGGGCCTTCAGTTCAACTGAACAGGTGTTAGTTACCATCAAGATATGAGTGCCGCTATGGAAACCATAGGGATATCTTGCCATGGTAATTACTGTTGTAGTTTATAGGTACAGCTGTGTAACACTGTTGGTTGCTTGCAGACATCATAAGCCCACATAAAAACATCCAGTGCTGTGAAAGCTAGTCTTCATTCCAGAGGCTTTCAGGTCAAATCCAAGCTGAATTCTCTGAGGCCTGTTTCTGAAGTTCATGTTGGCTTCAGAAATGGGGGCTTGCCTTCAAACTCTGGAATAGAACCAAAGGTAACAGCAGCAACCTAAGGGTTTTTCATGTGCGTTGGACAGTGTTTATGTGAAAGATAATTTTTTCCATGCATGGCACTGGTGCTTTTATTACACAGTAATCTATGTTCTCTGTGGGTAGCATTGGCGGCCCATATCTCATAACTTTTTACAAACTATATGTATGTTTACATAGAAACATGTCTTAGAGATGTCTTATTAACGACATTCTTTCTACCAGGGAA
Source organism: Meriones psammophilus (assembly GCA_036365155.1). Lineage (NCBI taxonomy): Eukaryota > Metazoa > Chordata > Mammalia > Rodentia > Muridae > Meriones > Meriones psammophilus. The sequence continues at coordinate 85,843 of JAEOAE010002482.1, forward strand.
TGGCCTGAACTTTTTCAAGGTCACTATAGCTATACATTTTTCAGCTTTATTCATCTTTTCAAAACGGCAACTCTTGGTTTCTCTCTTTAAATTGCATTTTCTTTAAATGCATCATAGCTCTAATCTCTAATTATTATTTAGTCCTTAGTGCTTCTTAGTAATTACAATGTTATTTTTTATTTTCTCAAGTGCTCTGTATTATTTACTTCTGTATAGAAAATTATCTCCTGTAGCCTAGGCTTGTCTCATGCGATGTAATTGCAAATTGCCTTGAGTACTGAGACCTGTGTCTGCTTCGTAGTGTTGAGAAGACAGTCCTGAACCTCCTTCCAGGCTGGGCCTTACTAGTCAATGAGAAGAAAAAGTAGGCCAGTGAATGAGAGTCCTCCAAACTCTCTGGCCTTTATTGGAGCCTTACAAATGAAGAAGTAACTGTGTAAGAAGTGAGATAACTGAACAGTATTGGAGCTTTTGTAGTTACAGCACTGAAAAGGATGGGCAAGAAGAGGGAGGAAGTTTTCATGCTTTGACAAGTAGTTGACATTAACATATGAAGTGAGGTAGTCAATTATCGATGATCAATAAATGTCTTGATTGGACATTTGTGTGTTCTAGAGCACAGGTTTTCAAGAATCAGAATAAAGAACTAACCTTCTCAAGAGGAAGAAATGCCTGCACTAAATTGTATATCACATGGGGATTTGTTTTTGTTGTCGTTTTGGTTTTTTGTTTGTTTGTTTGTTTGTTTGTTTGTTTTTGCTTTTCTCCCAGGGTTGTCTGATACCTACCAGGTGAAAAGTAGCTGCAGTTTCACTGACCCCACTGTAAAGGCACACGATAACAATGTCATTTGCTTTCCTAAAATCTCTCTTTAATTGTCAGCATTTTTGGCAGCCTTCCTCCTGTGGACAGATGGTTCACTCCATTGAAAGATGAGTAATGGGTTGTTCAAACTATCCACCTTGATTTCAGGAGGAGGAGAAGGGGAAGTGATTCCTGAGTGCTGGAAGACAGAAGGGTAGGCTATTAGACAACAGGCACAAATCTACTGACAAAGAAATCTCCGCAGATCTGGAAAAGGTGTGGCCCTGAGTCTCCACATATGGACCCAAAGTTCAAGTCATGGATCCAAGTTGTCTGCCGGGAGCATAGGCTTCTCCTGAGTCAGCTTCTTCCCTAAGCCAGGTCCTCATTACTTTTGTAATTAGCCAACATGCATTCATTCCTCCTGGGCGAGGAAGCACTATGCTTTGTCTCTTCAGTACACTGTGAGTATAGGGGAGGTGCTCATGTCGCTCAAGACTCACTGACCAATCAGGACTTCCAGGCGAGGTCTGTAATCAGAGGAAGGGGAGGGTGTTTCCTGGTGGTTTGTTGCAGGTTCGCTCTGGAAGCTGAGCTTTGTGGAGTGTTTGGCATCCAGTGTTCTGAGCTCAGCTGCTGGGTCCTCTGAGGGGGTTTCAGGCGACTTCAAAATGGCGCCATGGTGAGTGTGTGGCCGCCGCCCCCAATGTAGTGGTGGAGTAGGAGGCTGAGCAGCAGGAGCTGGTCTGGTTTGTCTTTCCTGGGCTGAATGGAAACGGGCAGCCATCAGCTGCTTGTGAGGTCCTTTGTTCTGGCCTTAAGATTGCTTAGCTGTGTGAGTCCCACTTGTTAGAAGTGGGATGGACTGTGAGCAGACTGGATGTGGCGACCTGGGCACTGTTAAGACTGAAATCCTGGGTCAAATGGCTGAGGTGCCTATTTAACAGTTCAGAGCAGAATGAGCTACCAGGTTTCCCAGCATCGCTGAGTCCCTCCCTGTTTACAGGCTGTGGCTGGCATACACTGCCCTCTAGCCCAGGGCTCGGGCCCTTAACCCAGCATCCACTTCTTTCTGTTATCTACCCAATTTGGTTACCTAATCTGTTTCATCTATTATTTACTGTCATAGTCTCATGGTTTGGCGTGCCCCTCTCCTCTCCTCCCTGTCCTCCCATGGCTCATGGATGTGTTCACCTTGGGCTCTCCCAGAAGTACTTGCCGGTGTGTGTGCCTTTCTAGGGATAATAAATTTTCTCCCCACCATACCCAGGAAGAATCATGTCATTTAATTTTTAGTTTTTCATTCATCTCTTATTTGCTACTCTTTTCTTTCAACTTCAAGGCTCCTTTAGGCTTCAGTTGTTGTTACTGTTTGCATTTGACTGAGGGATGACACAGGAATTCTCAGTTGTGAGGTAGAGATGGCTGCATTGGACAGTGAGAGGGTAATGAAATGTATACATGCAGCACCCTGTGACTTGTAAAATAAACATGTACCCTGGGAGAGTGGAAACATTTATTAAACTACTAATTTACTAGGCTGAGGCTCTGTCTGCCCTAGGGCAGAGCTGAGATGGTTTGTGCTGTCTGAGTCCCCTGATCTCTAATCCTCCAGTAGAGGATCTGCCAGAGCCCTGAGACCCAAATGCTTGGTTTAAGCAAATGATGATGGCCTCTGGGGAAGCTACACAACCAGAAAGGAGGACCAGTACAAAGTACCTTGCAGAGTCTTTCCAAGATTCTTCTCTGGTGCTTCTAAAGTGATCAATGTCCAGGACCACAAGCTATGCCATGGAGACCATGGGGTTCACTGTTGCCAGTCCCAGAAAAGCTGGTCTGCTGAGCTAGGAGAGTTCCATGTGTTAGAAGTGGGATGGGATGAGGGGGTTGGTGAGAAAATTTTCCCAGCAGCCACCAGAAGAGAGACAGTCACATGTGGCTGTAGCAGCAGCAGAAGGCACAAAGGTGAAGCCATCAAGAAAAAAAAAAAAAGAGATGAGGGTGTGAGAGAAAGATCTGTAGTGAGTGGGCATGAGGAGAGGATTCCAGCATGTCTTAACGTTGTCGGCAAAGCCCACATGGGTTTCAACACTAAATGTTAGTATTTAGATAAAAGGACCCTGCATAGAAACATTCTGAAATCCAATGAGGTCTATTGTGTGGAGATGGAGATCGAAAAAAAGAGGGAAGGAGAGAGACAAGGTAGGAGGAGGGGGTGCTCGACAGAGTGAGTGGAGAGCAAGAGAGACTCAAAGTGGCAGGTTGGTCCCTTTATGGAGCCATTGAACCATGCAAACCAGGTGGGACTAACTGGCAGGTGACGCATGATGACATCATAGGTTGCTAGGCAACCCAGAAGCAGGCCGCCTAAATACTAACACTCCCAGAATACATGCCAGTATTCTAGCGCTTTGTAGCTTGCCTGCTGAATTCTCTCTCCTATTCTTTCCTGAACCTCTCCTGCGGCTGACTCCACTGTCTGAATTTTCTAATTCCTCTTCTAACTCCTCCTCTCCTGACTGGCAGGAAGTCTAGCTCTGCTCTCTCCCCTGCTCTGTTTCTGGCTGTAAGCCTCTTTGTTGACTAATCAGGGGAACACTAGGGGGCAGAGTTTATACACAGTAAGACAGGAAATTCTCAGAACAAGGCTTGCCACCAGATGTGGGGGATACAGAAATCAGCATTTAAATTACACAGTAACCTTGTTCCTACATATCCCCCCTTTTAGCCTAATGAAGGGCTTTTTCTTACAATAACAAACTATATCTAATAATAACAAGTATAAAAATTATTATGAAAGATTGACATTTGTATATTTTCAGAACCCTCGGAGAAAGTATTTTACTATCAATTTCTATTATTCTAAACAATTTCAATTTAACTGTGAGACTATAATATCTACTCTTCAACCCTGTCAGAGACTTACTTAAGAAGAAATAAATATTACCCAATATGTATAAGTGCAGGCAAGTAGCCTCTAAAAGTATAGAAATGACGTAGATATTTGGCTGCCTGGACACTTCCTCAGAATCCTTCCAAATTGTTTGCTGAAACACCTTTAGCCTTCTGGCTCAGAACATTTGACAGACTTTTCATTGAAGCAAGTTAAAGACTACCTTTGTCCTTGCAATGATCGGCAGTCAAATTTCCAGTGTGCCATTTGTCCCGTTTGGACAGCATTGAGGCTCTAATAGATGGGAAGGGATTTTCTCACCCAGTGGGTGGGATACTGTCCAGTCTTAAGAAAGCTAGCTGTTAACATTCGCTGTCCAGTCTCTGCATGCTAACACAAGTTCAGGGCTTATCTGAAGTCCTGACTGGAACAGTTTGCAATGCTGGACAATCTAGCTAGCCATTTTTAAGTGGCCCTGGAAGCAGATTTTTGAAGAAGCGTTGTCAGTAAGGCCATCTGTGAGGCAGGATCACCTGGGCTAGTTGTCTTCTCTGTTTTGGTGTCTAGTTTTTGATCTGCAAAAGAATAACTTCCAAGGGCATCATATATGTTTTATATTCATAATAAAATGGTCTGTAATGAACACAGTTCAGTTAAAGGTGATACTCTGCTCTCTGTTCAATTAGGTAAAAACCAAACTTAAAATATACATTTTTATCTATGCCATCAAAAAATAGTATGGTAAGTAAGTCCAGGTGTTAGTAGTCAAAGATTTATTGGCTATGCCCAGTTCAGTTCTGGCTGGAGACATTTTCACATCTTAGTCAGTCTCAGAGATATTCCCTGGGCAGGATCAGCAAACTAGGTTACCTGGCCTGTTTGGTCTTTTCGATTTCCTTTTATCTGTCTGCAGCCAGGATCTTTAGGAGGTCTTCCCCATCAAATCTGATTTCTGTCAGTTTAGATGGAATATATAGTGTTTTGTGTCATGTTGAATCAAGAGCATGTTCTCCAGCCCAACACAGTATATTTCCTGACATACATTTTGGAATTGGGACGTTTATGTGCTTATCTGACTTAGTAGTCCTTTATAAACTCAATGTTTGTTAGCCTGTGTTTGTGACTTTTCTCATTTAGACAATTTTAAAGTGAAAAATCATATTTAATCTACTTTGTGGAGATATTATTTTGCCTATCTGTTTTATGACCACCCTTTTAAAATGGTTAGATCTTTTCATAACTGTTTGACCTACAGAATTATATTTTATATTTTGGAAAGCTTTCATGTCATAATGTCTAGAACATTGTTACATTCCAATGGACAAACATGCTGAAGTACCATTAACCTCAATGTGCAGAGGTATCTCGAAGACAGTTGCCATCTCTAACAATTGCATAACCTTAGAATGATGCTTTCCAGAATTTAAGGCAATAGGACATTGGAATTCTGTATATGAACCTATGGCATGGTACATATGTTTCAGTTCCCCAAACTCTGCAAAATGGAGTACACATGTCACTGCATGAGCTCTTCCTGAGGCAATGCCAAGTAGGATCTGCATTTCTACTTTAGCATATCATTTTTCTGAACCTTGATAATACACATACAATGCCCAGTCTGACCAAGTTGGCCTCTTGCTGAAGCCTTTCTATCCAGCATGTTAATGAAATGCATATCTGCAATTTCTTTAAGCCTTTGTGAATTTGCCTCATCTGGAGCTACCTCCTTTGATGTTATTTTAAGTTCCAGATGGGATTTCTCTGAAGGTTTCTTATTTTGTTTCAAACATTCCTCCAACCTATATTCTTTGTCCTTTAATTAAGCATATAATTTCTCAGTCTCTCCTTCTCCAAGTTTGGCTATTCCTGATCTCTCCCAAAGAGGATATACAAAACTGTAATCATCAGTGGAATAACTTATTTGAATGCTAAGAGAAACAAACTCAAATGGAATCCAGAAGCACTGTGTCACTGTGCTTTCCTCCATTTCCAACACAGAAATTAATTTTCTTTAATCTCAAAATCTCTTCCCAAGGACCTTACTTTCTTAGACCCAGCTTCCCTTCTAGACCTCACCAGTTCAGGTGCTTGAAGCTTCTCCATTTGTGTTTGGCTCCTGCTTCCAAGGAGAGGCGTTTATCTGCCTTCCTCACTGAATTCTCACCCTTCGCCAACTCTGGTTAGTTACTGGGTCCATAAGTGTTTGCTCCCCTTAGCTTGCCTCTGCCATGTCTGCAGAAGACCTTTCTCAAACAGATTCATCATTTTTTTCTTGGGTAGAAAGTTCTGGCTTTGAGAACTTTGCTTGTGTTATAGAGCCGCTTTCTTTTTATTTGTAAATGCTAAGTTCCTATAGGGACCGCCTCTCTTTTCTCTCTCTGGGTTTTGTAACAGTGTTTGTCTTTCTGCAGCAGGCTGGAGGTCTGGCTGCTTCTTCTGAACAGTAAGCTGTGAGTTGCTGCCTTAGAAACTGGGGTTTCTCTCTTTTTGTAAAGAACTAAGAAACTGCTCTGTAATTTTGTTTTCTACATAAACTATTGCTAGCATACTGTAAATTCTGCCCCACGGTGGTACGCCATTTGTTATGCTTATTCTTAAACAGCTGTGTTAATTTATCGGTGTCTCTTTTAACCCAGCAAACATACAAATAATTGAGACTCTATAATATTTGTTTAATTATAAGCTTCACAACTAGAGAACTGAGTAGTGTTATTACTTGACTCTTAACCCTCTGAGCTATTCTGCTTTTCTCCCAGCATACATCCCAGGATAATTGCTCTTTATAGCTTTCCTGCTAAGCTCTCTCTCCTGGTCCTCTCCTGTGGCTGAATCTCCTAGCCTGATTCCCTAATTCCTCTTCTAAATCCTTCTCCTCTGTCTGTCAGGAAGCCCAGCCCTATTTCTCTGTCCTGATCAGCAACTGGTTATAGCTGCTTTATTGATGTATCAGGGGACCACTGGGGAGCAGAGTTTATACAACATTAAGACAGGAGATTCTCAAAACACGGTTTCCTTCCACAAAAGAGGTTAGAAAAGTCAGTGTTTTAATTACACAACAATCTTATCCCTACCGAAAACATTGGTAAGAAAACTGTGAGCTTCATATAACTCTTTTTATATTTTCATATATACTGCAGGAAATAACTATCATTTTCCTCAGTTCATGCACTGTTACACAGCTAGTTTGTTCACCAAGTGTTGAACACTTTTTACATAGTTTTGCCTGGTATTACAGATTGCTTTTTACACATACACTTAACATTCACCATTATACCAATTATATTGCATTGAATTTTACTTTAATAACTATCTCTTTAAAACATTGTCATAATATTCATGGTTCTTGATCCTAACATTAGAGTTGATTTTTATGTCTTCCATGGTATAGAATTTTATGTTTTATAGTTACATATCACATATTTATAAATAATGCTATATGTATGCTCATCTTTATATGTATATCTTTAGAGAGAGCCTAGTTATTATGCAATATGTTGTTATGGAATTTCAACTAATTTTCATGTTTCAATGATTTTCTATGAGGAAGGCAATGGATACATAGCAGTAGATAGAAGTCTATAAATTAGAATTAGGTCAATAGTTGTGGTTTATTAAGTTGAATGCTGTAGGTTCTTTTTCTAAGATCCATGACTTCACTCTCCTGCAGTACTTGGCTAGGTTTCTAATATCAGATATGTTTTCCATTTTCTTGGTTGGGCCTTCAGTTCAACTGAACAGGTGTTACTTACCATCACGATATGAGTGCTGCTATTGAAACCATAGAGATATCTTGCCATGGTAATTACTGTTGTAGTTTATAGGTACAGCTGTGTAACACTGTTGGTTGCTTGCCTACACTATCAACCTAAGTAAAACCATCCAGTGCTATGAAATCTAGTCTTCATTCAGGAGGCTTTCAGGTCAAACCCAACTTGACTTCTCTGAGGCCTGTTCCTGAAGTTCATGTTGGCTTCAAGAAATGGGGGCTTGCCTTCAAACTCTGGAATACAACCAAAGGTAACAGCAGCAACCTAAGAGTTTTTCACATGTTTTGGACACTGTTCATGTGAAAGAGAATTTTTTCCATGCATGGCACTGGTGCTTTTATTACATAGTAGTCTATGTCCTCTGTGGGGAGCATTGGTGGCCCATGTGTCATAACTTTTTACAAACTATATGTATGTTTACATAGACACATACACATGTCTTAGAGATGTCTTATTAATGACATTCTTTCTACCAGGGAATGGCCTGAACTTTCTCAAGGTCAATATAGCTATGCATTTTTCAGCTTTATTCATCTTTTCAAAAAGGCAACTCTTGGTTTCTCTCTTTAAATTGCATTTTCTTTAAATGCATCATAGCTCTAATCTCTTATTATTATTTAGTCCCTAGTGTTTCTTAGTAATTACAATGTTATTTTTATTTTCTCAAGTGCTCTGTATTATTTACTTCCATATAGAACATTGTCTCCTATAGCCCAGGCTTCCCTCATGCTATGTAATTACAAATTGTCTTGATTACCAAGACCTGTGTCTGACTCCTAGTGCTGAGAAGACAGTCCTGAAACTCCTTCCAGGCTGGGCCTTACTGGTCAATGAGAAGATAAATTAGGCCAGTGAATGAGACTTCCAAACATTCTGGCCTTTACTGGAGCCTTACAAATGAAGAAGAAACTGTGTAAGAAGTGAGATAACTTATCAGTATTGGAGTTTTTGTAGTCACAGCACTGAAAAGGATGGGCAAGAAGAGGGAGGAAGCTTTCATGCTTTGACAGTAGTTAGCATTAACAATATGAAGTGAGGTAGTCAGTTATAGCTGATCAATAAATGTCCTGATTGGCCATTTGTCTGTTCTAGAGCGCAGGCATTCAAGAATCAGAATAAAGAACTAACCTTCTCAAGAGGAAGACATGCCTGCTCTAAATTGTATATCACCTGGGGTTTTTGTTGTTGTTTTTTTGTTTGTTTGTTTGTTTGTTTTTGCTTTTCTCCCAGGGTTGTCTGATACCTACCAGGTGAAAAGTAGCTGCAGTTTCACTGACCCCACTGTAAAGTCACACAATAACAATGTCATTTGCTTTCCTAAAATCTCTCTTTAATTGTCAGCATTTTTGGCAGCCTTCCTCCTGTGGACAGATGGTTCACTCCACTGAAAGTTGAATAATGGGCTGTTCAAGCTATCCACCTTGATTTCCAGGAGGAGGAGAAGGGGAAGTGATTACTAAGTGCTGGAAGACAGAAGGGTAGTCTATTAGACAACAGGCACATGTCTACTGACAAAGAAATCTCCGCAGATCTGGAAAAGGTGTGGCCTTGATTCTCCACATATGGACCCAAAGTTCAAGTCATGGATCCAAGGTGTCTGTGTGGAGCATAGCCTTCTCCCGAGTCAGCTTCTTTCCTAAGCCAGGTCCTCATTGCTTTTGTAATTAGCCAACATGCATTCATTCCTCCTGGGCCAGGAAGCACTATGCTTTGTCTCTTCAGTACACTGTGAGCCTAGGGGAGGTGCTCATGTCGCTCAAGACTCACTGACCAATCAGGACTTCCAGGCGAGGCCTGTAATCAGAGGAAGGGGAGGGTTTTTCCTGGCGGTTTGTTGTAGGTTCGCTTTGGAAGCTGAGCTCTGCAGAGTGTTTGGCATCCAGTGGTCTGAGCTCAGCTGCTGGGTCCTCTGAGGGGATTTCAGGCGATTTCAAAGTGGCGACATGGTGAGTGTGTGGCTGCCGCCCCCAACGTGGTGGTGGAGTAGGAGGCTGAGCAGCAGGAGCTGGTGTGGTTTGTCCTTCCTGGGCTGGATGGAAACCGGCAGCCATCAGCTGCTTGTGAGGTCCTTTGTCCTGGCCTTAGGAATGCTGAGCTATCTGAGTCCCACGTGTTATGGTGGGATGGACTGTGAGCAGACTGATGTGGGGACCTGGGCACTGTTAAGAATGAAATCCTGGGACAAATGGCTGAGGTGCCTATTTAACAGTTCAGAGCAGAATTAGCTACCAGGTTTGCCCAGCATCGCTGAGTCCCTCCCTGTTTACAGGCTGCAGCTGGCATACACTGCCCTCTAGCCCAGGGCTCGGGCCCTTAACCCAGCTGCCCTTCTTTCTGTTATCTACCCAATTTGGTTACCTGCTCTATTTCATCTATTATTTACTGTCATAGTCTCATGGTTTGGCGTGCCCCTCTCCTCTCCTCCCTGTCCTCCCATGGCTCAGGTATGTTCACCTTGGGCTCTCCCAGATGTACTTGCAGGTGTGGGTGCCTTTCTAGGGATAATAAATTTTCTCCCCACCATACCTAGGAAGAATCATGTCATTTAATTTTATTTTTTTCATTCATCTCTTATTTGCCTACTCTTTTCTTTCAAATTCATAGCTCCTTTAGGCTTCAGTTTTTGTTACTGTTTGCATTTGACTGAGGGTTGATGCAAAAATTCTCAGCTGTGAGGTAGAGATGGCTGCATTGGACAGTGAGAGGGTAATGAAATGTATACATGCAGCACCCTGTGACTTGTAAAATAAACATGTACCCTGGGAGAGTGGAAACATTTATTAAACTACTAATTTACTAGGCTGAGGCTCTGTCTGCCCTAGAATGGAAGGGCAGAGCTGAGATTGTTTGTGTTGTCTGAGTCACCTGATCTCTAATCCTCCAGTAGAGGATCTGCCAGAGTCCTGAGGCCCAAATGCTTGGTTTAAGCAAATGATGATGGACTCTGGGGAAGCTTCACATCCAGGAAGGAGGAACAGTACAAAGTACCTTGCAGAGTCTTTCCAAGATTCTTCTCTGGTTCTTCTAAAGTGATCAATATCCAGGACCACAAGCTATGCCATGGAGACCATGGGATTCATTGTTGCCAGTCCCAGAAAAGCTGGTCTGCTGAGCTAGGAGAGTCCCATGTGTTAGAAGTGGGATGGACTGTGAGCCAGTATGTATGTGGTGCCCTGGGCAGAGGCCCTTGCCCTGTCAGCTTTTCTGAGTGTGGATTCCCTGGAGAGGAGGAGACTCTACAGCTCTGTCCTTGTAAAGGGACTTTCATTGTCCTCTTATAGTTGTCCTTGAGCTTTACTACTGTCTTCTGTGTGTCTTTCTGGGTCTGTGTATATGTCACTCAGGAAGATCTTTTCTAGTTGCATCCATTTGCCTGAAAATTTCATGATTTCCTTGTTTTTAATGGCTGGGTAGTATTCTATTGTGTAAATATCAGTTTCTTTATCCATTCTTCGGTTGAGAGGCATAGAGATTGTTTCCAGTTTCTGGTTAGTAGAAATGATGCTGCTATGAGCATGGTTGAGGGAATGTCCTTGTTGGATGGTGGAGCAACTTTCAGGTGTGTGCCCAGGAGTGGTATAGCTGGGTCTTTAGGTGTGTCTTTTCCCAGTTTTCTGAGAAAGTGCCAGATTGATTTCCAAAGTGGTTATATAAATTTGCTCCCCCACCAGCAATGGAGGAGTGTTCCCCTTTCTGTACATCCTTGCCAGCATGTGTTGCTACTTGAGGTTTTGGCCATAGTCATTCTGACAAATGTAAGATGGAGTCTCACAGACAGTTTTGATTTGCATTTCCCTGATGAGTAAGGATGTTGAGCCCTTTTTAAGTGTTTATGCACTGTTGAGAATTCTCTATGCCTGTGTCCCATTTTTAATTGGATTATTTTGTCTGTTGGTGTTTAAGTTCTTGATTTATTTAATATAATTCTGGATATTAGCCCTTTGTCAGATGGAATGTGGTGAAGACCTTTTCTCAATCTGTAGATGGCCATCTCCTCTTGTTCATAGTGTCAATTGCTTTACAAAAGCTTTTGTTCCATTTTTTAATTGTACCTTTTTAGAGCCTGTGCTGCAGGTGTTCTATTCAGGAAGTTGTCTCTTGGACCAGTGAGTTCAAGGGAGTTATACAATTTCTCCTCTGGCATTTTTTGTGAATCTGACTTTATGTTTAAGTTTTTGTTCCACTTGAAATTGAGTTTTGTGTAGGGTGAGAAATATGGATCTGTTTGCATTTTTCTACATATGGACATGTATTTTGAGTAGCACTATTTGTTGAAGATGCTGTCTTTTTCCATTGTATGGTTTTTGGCTCCTTTGTCCAAAAGCAATTGTGCATAGGTGTGTGGGTTTATTTCTGGGTCTTTGATTTGTTTCCATTGATCACCCAGCCTATTTCTATGCCAGTACCATGCAGTTTTTATTACTATTACTCTTAGTATATCTTGAAGTCAGGTATGGAGATACCTCCAGTAGTTCATCTCCGGACTCTGGAATAGTCTTCCTTCTGATGAAATATGTCCAGGAGAACCCAAATGGGTTCTGGCTTTCAGATGTAGCCTCACAGTAGTGGGTATTTCTATGTAAGGGCACAGGCACAGGTGACCTGAGGTTGAGGCATGGGATATTTTTGTATCAAAAGTATTGCTTTGGAATGAAATGAGCAGGAATGCCACAATTTTAAGCAATAGAAAGAACACAAAATGTGACAGAGTACAAAATTTTTTTTTTTTTTTTTTCAACTAGGAATTATATTTTATATTACTGAGAGCAAAACTGTAAGCTTTCCTTTTTCAAATACCTACTTTATTCATTGGTTCTTAAATACCTCTACCTCCCTTCCACCCACCACCCCTTGTTAGGAGAGAAAACAGTTAGTACAGACAAGGAATGCAGATCTCCAGCTACTTAATGCTGATTAGGGTCATTGAGTTCTTTAGTGCAATAACTGTCTCAGTTGTGTGGATTCCAGAAGCCCACTGAAACAGCAAACAGCAAATGGCACTATTTGTTTAAATCTCTTTGATTTGGGTTTATTGGAAGAGCAGCCAGTGCTCCTAACCTGAGCCATCCTTCAGCCCTTTATTTGGATTCTTAAACCTATACCTCCCTTACAACCCTTATTCCTTCCAAAACTCCCAATTGGTAAAGGAGAGAGAATGCTAGAGGGGAAAGAAATATAGGTCTCTTTAACTGCATCCTGTGGATTAGGGTGGTCAGGATCTTTGGGGCAATATGTCTTAGTCACCAGGATATCCAGCAGCCCAACAAACCAGCAATGACAAACACAGTAGCAGTGTGGGTGAACAGCATCAGGAAGAGCAGCAGCTTCTTTCTTCTTCAAAGACCCAGTGTCCTCTCATGGCTCTGCATGTGTACCCTCTCCAGAAGACTCAGAACTAAACTATGTGCAGGTGGCAAAACCACAGGCCTGCTAGAGCACGAGACAATCATAAGTAACAGCTGTGGACAAACTGAAGCAGCTTCTTGCTCCACACCTGGGGATAAAAGAAAAAAAATTCACATAACATGAGTGGGATTTTAAAGAAACAAAAAATTTAATACAATTGCTGATTCTATTATTTTGGATATTTTCTCTGTTTTTTAGTTTAGGTAAGGGTTTGTCTATCTTGTTTGTTTTTTCACAAAGAACCAACCCTTTGTTTCATTGTTTTTTATCTTCTCTTTCTATTTTATTGATTATAGGTCAAGTGCTCTTTTTTTTGTGGGGATTTTGTTCTTAGTTTTCTGTTAGTTATCTCAAATTTCAGAAAGTGTGTTGGTGGAGTGTTACTTTTTAATGACCTGCTTGGCTAGTGTATTCATGGTGTTAGGCTTGCTGGGATGGTATGGAGTGGATGGTGCCACATGTGTTCTGTTGGAACACTTGGGAAGATCCTGAGAATTGAGTGTGATGTAACAAAGATAGTGGAGAAGATCCCTGGTATACTGTCTTGGTCTCTATGCAAGCATGGCCTATGGTTGAGCTGAAGACTTGGGGTGGGATCCCAGAAGCAGAACAGAGAGTGGAACTGTGTAATCCACAGGAGACTTGGACACAGGAAAGAAGAGCTGCCATTGCTGTTCTTTTGGAGTGCTAGGGGCATTGAGAATTGAGTCTTCAGTAACAGAGTGTGGAAAAGGTCCACAGAATCAAGTAGGAGAATACCATTGAACATTTATTTCTTCTTTGTGTGCTTTTTTGGAGGAAGGTATAAAAGGTTTTCTAGGAAGAAATTTTCTAGATTCCTTACTGGAAATTAGATTTGAGTGTCTATGATCTCAAACCATTTTCTTTTGTTTCTGTCTACTGTCTTATGATTGAAACTGATCATTCTGTTTCCTTCAATGCTCACATGGTCTTCATTGTTATCCAGTCTATCTCTAAATCACAAGAAAGAGTCAAAGAAATTGCTATTCATTGCTAACCTATTTTGGTATCCTGAGGTTTTTACATTTTTAATTTTATTGTTTTTGAAGACCAAGGTTTGTGTTTTGATTAGGCTGTCCTGGATGTAGGAATGACATCTATCCCAGCCTCAAACTTAGAAGTCCACCTCATATTGGCTCCAGAGGGCTAGGATTCAATATGGCCCAATATGCCTGGCAGTTTTTCTTTTGATATGTTGGCTGATGTGGTATGTAGCTTTTTGTACATGTCAAGCATATGCTACCATCCTGATTTTCAGCCATATCCACTCTTGAATTCTTATATTTGTCAGAGAGTATATTCTGTTTCTCAGGATGTCTTGTATTCATAACATTAATACTGACTGAGATTTTGAGTCATTGGATTGCAGGTGTGTCTCATTCTTCCTGTCTCATGTGTTTGTTTTTTTTTAACTGAGTGAAAATGAGTAGTATTTTGCCTGTATGTGTTACTATGCACCTCTTATGTACCTCATCCTCACAATAGTCAGCAGCTGGCTTCAGAACTTTAGAATTTGGAATAATGGGTAGTTGTGAGCCTCCATATAAGCACTGGCAATTGAACCCAGTTGTTGGCAAGACAAACAATAGCTTTTCATTGCTGATCCACCTCAACTGCCTTATGTTGCTCATTTATGACCAACTATTCCAGGACTAATGTTTTCATCCGTCCATTTGTACCTGTTTGAACAAGCATTCCCTTTTAGTAAGCTCTCATTAATATTACAGTTTAACCTGGGACACTTCAGGTTTCTGGAAGATAGATACAGAAATATATTGAATATATAATTCTTTGTAGGAACTTCAGATATATCACAGAGTTTGCAGTATTTTTTTTTATTTGAATGATTTTTGTGGTGGATTCAGGTCTTAAATGTACCTCTGCATGTCATGAAACTTGTTTCAGAGACTAGGCTGGCCTTTGACTCAATGAGATACACATACCTCTGCCTCTTGAATGCTGGAATTAAAGTTATGAACCAGTACTTCCTGTTTGCCCCTGTTTTTAGGTAGTAATTTTGCATACAATGTCTGTGATCTGTGTTCCGTACTTTTCATCTATTTGCATGTCTTGCTTTCTTTACATCTGTTAATTTTCATTTCTCTTGAAAGGCTGAATTCTATTCAAAGGTTGCAGAAATGAGGTGAACCTCCTCATTTAGTTTCCTTCTAAAATGACTTGGTGAGTACATCAAAACTTCTGTGTCAGTAGATGTCAGGGAAGCACCAGAATTATATGAATATATTGTCAATGAAGTATACATTTACACTGTTGTCACCATTGTGCTTTCTGTTATCCTCATGTATGGGATCATTTAGAATTCAATTACCTATGCTGATGTGGATGTGAACTTCACTCGGGAAGAGTGGGCCTTACTGGATCCTTCCCAGAAGAGTCTCTACAAAGATGTGATGCTGGAGACCTGCAAGCACCTTACAGCTATAGGTAAGACAGTGAATTTTCTTTCTCTATTCAGGTAAAGGGGACAACTGTTGTTAATGTTGACTTTCTTATTGATGTTCTTATATAAGTTCACTTGGAATGAGGAAGAAAAAATCAGGCATGTTTCTAAGGTTCACTGAATATAGAAACTTAAATTTTGCCTAATTTTTAATCCCCTCTCATTCACTTTTTGGTCCATATTTCAGGCTACAATTGGGAAGAGCATAATACTGAAGAACATTATCGATTATCTACTAGATATGGAAGGTAATTAATCACGGAAGCTTATATAAATATGCCTATGAAGAAATGTTTAAAGATGATTTATTTATTCATTATTTATATATTATTCAGCCTGCACATGTCCCTCCCACCAGAAGAGGGCATGGGATCTCATTATAGATGCTTGTGAGCCACCACGTGGTTTCAGGGAATTGAACTCAGGACCTCTGTACTAATAACCAGTGCTCTTAACCTCTGAGCCAGCTCTCCAGCTCTGTGAAAAAAATTTAATGTGTCCCAGAAATTTTAAAGAAAACCAACAGTGGAAAAACAAACACCAGTTTAAGAGTAGTAAGGAACATTAAATTCTCCCAAACCCATGTTCCTCACTGTTAGATATATTATATTATTTATGTTTGCCAGGAATTTCAATGCAAAAGAAGACAGTGAAACCCTTGCTAAATAGATATTACTGTACAAATGACATTTACTCAATCTAGAAATTATGATCTCTGAAAATTACTGCCCCTCTGTCTGCTACCCTAGGCCTGGGCAGGGCAGCTTCTAGGTTCCATACACTCTTTCTTTGGCCTAGAAGATTTTCTGTCCTTGAGAATTACTGCTCAATCTGGCTTTTGTTCTGACCTCTAAATTGCTTTGTTTAGTCTCAAACTAACTCCATCAGTCTTTTCTAATATTCAGGCTCTTTTTTATCCTCTGGCTCATTTGACCTTCACCTTAGTTTTCTCTCTCCAACCTGCCTATTACTGCCCAGTAAAACTCCCTTCTTTCTCCTGGTAGCACCACTTTTGGGAAATTCATTTCCTCTCTCTTCTCATGAGAGATACATGTATCCTATGCAGTCAATTATTCCTCTGAATTTGTCACCTTTCCTGCCACTGAATTAGACAGCATTTTCAAATATGGGTGCTTCCTTCTACCTGCTATTTTTACACCCATAGTTTGGGATTAAAAACATGTACCACCATGCCTGAATCCAAGCTTTTCTTTACTAGATGTTGCTCTATACCAGGCTGGCATTGAAGTCAGATCTGCTTGCCTCTGTCTCCTGGATTAAAGGCGTGTTTGTATTCTAGCCAGATCACATTGACATAGAAGGTATTTGGATGGGGTCTTATGATAGAGCCGCCATGTTCAAAATTAAAATTCCTCTGAAAATGATAAATCATTAATCATATGCATGTTGAGATACTCTGTAGAAATCCCTATCTTTTGATCCTCTCTTGCCACTCATATTGTAAACAGCATACTCATAAAATAGGTGATAATTTTGTGTACAAAACCTGCTGATGAGCAAATATTCCATAACAAAGGTTATGTTACTCAAATACCTGAAGCAAAGTTGTGAAGCTTAATCAGATGGAAATTATGAGGCTCAAGAATACTGTTGTAGAGGAACCATGATCCCCATGTCTTTGAAGAACAAAAAGCAAAATTGTTTGTATCTGGAAATGTTTCATTTGTTGTTCTTCCTTTTTTATTTATATTTTAATATTAATTACAGTTTTTTCACATTGTATCCCAGCTGTACCCCATTACCTCCCAATTCTCCCTCCCTTTCTCATATCCTTTCAAGGCCCTCCTCAAGTCCACTGATATGTGAGTCCCTCCTCCACTTCTGTCTGACCCAAGCTTCCCAGGTTTCATCAGGACAGGGTACATTGTCTTCCTTTGTGGCCTGCCAAGGCTGTTCTGCCTGCAGCAAGGGTTAGTCAAAGAGCTAGCAACTGAGTTCATATCAGAGACAATTCCTGTTCCTATTACTAGGGAATTTCACTTGGACACTGAGCTGCCATGGGATATATCTGAGCAGGGGTTCTAGTCCTTGGTTGGAGTATTAGTCTTAGAAAAGACCCCTGTGCCCAAATATATTGATTCAATTGTACTCCCTGTGGAGCTCCTGTCCTCCCCTTTCTATCTTCCCCTTCATTCATAAAATTCCCTCCACTCTGCAGAGAATTGTTAAAGAGTATTTATTGTCTCTTCAATAGAAGTGATGATCCTATAGATCTCCATCATTACATCTGTGTAGAGATGCTTTGGGGAAGGATCCAGCAATGCCCACTTTTCCTGGTTATGTTTTTCCAGATGCATATCATCATAGACTATTGCATTCTAAACTATCCTGTACATGTGTACAATAGAAAACATGATAGTGACAACACTATAATTTTATATTTGTTCGTGTGTTCATACATCTATTCATCATTAATAACGAATGAATTATGAACTCCTATCACCTTCAGAAAGTCTACTCAAAACAGAGGACTGTTCAAAATTAAACTAATATACTTAATTAATTGATTTCCAAGCTCAATGGAAATATAGCCAAAGAAATCATACAATAGAAACCTGCTATGATTACTGTCCCTGTGGAAATTGTTTTGTTTATTTTGGTTCCCTTTATAAATTCAGTGTAATTACAACTATAGAAAAATTTATGAGTGCAGTCCCTGTGGTAAAGCTGACTCCTTCTAGGTCTTTTTAAATATGTGAAAAAGACTTATAGAAAAATGATGCTATCAGTGAGCCATGTAATGAAGTTTCTTACCATCAAAGGTATCTTGTAAGGTACAGAAATCCACAATCAAGGGGAAACTATGATTGTAAAGAAAGTGATAAAAGGTTGAGATGTAACTTCATTTTAAGATTAAACCAAATTGCAAACATAATTTACACTGACATAAAGATTCATCAGTGGCTGGAGAGATGGCTCAGAGGTTAAGAGCACTGGCTGTTCTTCCAAGGGTCCTGAGTTAATTTCTCAACCAACCACATCATGGCTTGTAACCATCTATAATAAGATCCTGTGTCCTCATATAACATGCAGGCAGAACACAGTATAAATAATAAGTAAATAAATTGTTTAAAAAAGATTCATCAGAGTAATGAATATGGGAAAGTTTACACATATCTGAATTATCTTTGCAGAAAGAAAAGAATACATATATATGAGAAACCCTATGAATGTAAACAGTGTGGTAAAGCCTTTTCCCAACCCAGTAGTCTCCAACTGCATAAAAGAACACATACTGGAGAGAAATCCTACGAATGTAATCAGTGTGGGAAAGCCTTTTCACAACACGGACATCTCCAGAGGCATAAAAGAACACATACTGGAGAAAAACCCTATGAATGTAATCAGTGTGGGAAAGCCTTTTCACAACACGAACATCTCCAAAAGCATAAAAGAACACATACTGGAGAGAAACCCTATGAATGTAATCAGTGTGGTAAAGCCTTTTCAGAAACCTGTACTCTCAAACTACATATAAGAACACATAGTGGAGAGAAACCATATAAATGTAATCTATGTGGTAAAGCCTTTGCACGTTGTAACAGTCTCCAGAGACATAAAAGAACACATACTGGAGAGAAACCTTATGAATGTAATCAGTGTGGTAAAGCCTTTTCAGATACCAGTAATCTGAAACTACATAAAAGAACACATAGTGGAGAGAAACCCTACAAATGTAATCAATGTGGTAAAGCCTTTTCAGAAACCGGTAATCTCAAACTACATAAAAGAACACATACTGGAGAGAAACCCTATGAATGTAATCAGTGTGGGAAAGCCTTTTCACAACACGGACATCTCCAAATACATAAAAGAACACATACTGGGGAGAAACCCTATGAATGTAATCAGTGTGGTAAAGCCTTTTCACAACTCAGCAGTCTACAAAAGCATGAAAGAATACATACTGGATCCAAACCCAACGAATGTAATCAGTGTGGGAAAGCCTTTTCACAACACAGACATCTCCAAACGCATAAAAGAATACATACTTGAGAGAAACCACATGAATGTAATCTATGTGGTAAAGCCTTTGCACGTTGTTGCAACCTCCAGAGACATGAAAGGATTCATACTGGAGCCCAGCCCTATGAATGTAATCAGTTTGAGAAAGCCTTTTCACGACACAGAAATCTGAAAAAGCATAAAAGAATACATACTGGGGAGAAACCCTATGAATGTAATCAATGAGGTAAAGTCTTTGCATTTTGCTGCTACCTCCAGAGGCATGAAAGGATTCATACTGGAGAGAAACATTATGAATGTAATCAAGGTGGTAAAGCCTTTTCACAATTCAGTAGTCTTCAAGTACATAAAAGAACACATACTGGAGAGAACCCCTAAGAATGTAATCAGTGTGGTAAAGCCTCTGCACATTGATAAGATATCCGAAGGCATGAAAGATTTCATACTAGAAATAAACCCTATGACTATAACTAGTAAAGCCTTTGCATGTCACAAATTTTCAAAGCCATAAAAGAAATCATACTCAAGAGAAAAAATTATGAATATATTCACTGTGATGAAGCCTTTGGAAATTTCTATAGACTTCACTTTCATGAATGAAACATACTGAAGAGAAACCCTATGAATGTGTTCATTTTGTTAACTCAATGCTTTGTGTTTTCAAGTATCCTAGAGATATAATGAAGTGGTCTAATCAGCCATCAACTGCATCTCACTACATAGCTTGATGTGATATGAATATATACATAAAATTGGATGTTCTGTGAATCCATATGTTCCTCCGAATTATCCATATGTCATTTCATCTTAAAGTTCTGCATTCTATAGGAAATATGTAATATAAAGGTTATAGATGAAGTAACAGCAAGGATATTTACTTAAAAAGAAACATTTCTGGTGTGTGTGTAAGGTCATTATGGGCTTTTAGGCCATGACTGATATGTACAGAGTGGGAGACAAGTTTGTTGGAACTCCTTTGGCCATCTTAATATGATGATTGAGGACTGATTGCCAGCTTTGGACACCAAAAGCCTTTCCTACAGCTCTGATTCACTGATGCTCAAATTAGATTAGTTGAGATATTACATCAATAAAATATTGTTTTCTTTTTACATTGTAAACATACTGTCATGTAATAATTGAGGGATTCAGGGCAATTTGAAGGATAAAATTTGTTTGAAAATGAGAGTGTGAAGCCAGTTCTCCTAGGTGCTGAGCCATGTTTATACTCCCATAAATGTGTCATGAATAGCATTTTTAGGTGTGAAAGGTTAATCCTAAGTTCATCTTTAACTCAGCCCTGATGACCCAGAAGAAAGAGAAGATTGAGAGCATAAAAATTAACTTAGGCTTGCTGCTGAAAGAAGTTTCTAATCCAATATCTTCACAGAAATATGGAAGTATCCAAAATGATCAGGACAGAAACTGACAGTACACGTGTTTAAAAAGTGCTTAACTATGTGACCAAAGCCACCAGACTGAGTTTATCTCACATAGGCAGCAATGGGAGACCCCAAGGACATGTGTCAGGTGTACCCCTTCTTGAGAATATGCCTAATGTAAAGAGAGAAAAATAACTTGTAGACATGAAGACCAACTTTTCAGAAGTGAATTGTATTCTGCTTCCCTGTTGCATGCAAACATTCAGTTAGGAGCCCTGAATGGTGAAGACTCCAGATGCTGTGGAGATTGTTGTCAGGGGATCCTGAGATTCAAACAGTTGTCAATAGAAGGCTAGAGAAATCAGGCATCTACAGAGACCTGTGGAGCCTGGAGGAACTCTAAGGTTAGGAGATTTGGATGTTAAAGAAATGATTGAAGTCCTAGCAATTATTTAAAGCAATTAATTCTTAGGTTGTACCTAAGGACAAGCAGCCTTCTATTGTATTCTCTGTATCTACTCAGCTCTGGTGGGTCAATTCTCCAGTTCTTCCACTCTTTTCTTGTCTTCTCAGATAGGTGTACATGTCAGTCAGAATACCATGCAGGCTGCCACTTGGTGGTCTCGAATTGGACTTCAAATCTCCTCAGTCCCAACTCTGTCATCCCTGTAACATCTCTACCTGGCAGGAATAACAATAATCTGAATAAACATTCCTATATCTCCCTTAGGTCTAATAAATCAATGGACTCCATGTAATTCTATTCTACTCTGGAATGTCATCGATGAATAGAACTATTCCCCTAGATGAGATATTTTCTGCTCAATAAGATTATGTCATGTGAATACCTTGCAGGAAAGAAATAAGCTGAGAATCAGGGAGGAATTTACAGATGGAAAGTTTTTAATATATGGCATGGTGAGAGTACTTAGTTTTGGACATCTCTGGCCTTCTATGTAAACCTATTAAACCTAAAGGATGATTTACTTATCATATGTTGTGCTTCATACCCATGACAAGCTGCTGAGTTTCCTCTTTGAAAGCATCCCTCAGTCCCTACCTTCTAAAGGGCATGATTGGCATACCTCCCTCTACCCTTAACTTTCCATTCCAGTAGAATGGTCTTGCCCTCTCCCAGAGGCTCTTTCCTGTAGGCCAGATTTTTTTTTGTTTTCTTCTATGTGCTTTTCTTCTCTCCCTCTTTCTTTCTGTGTTTCTTCTCTTCCTGTCTTTTTTCTCTTTGTTCTCTCTCCCTCTCTCTACATACACTTCTCTTTGCCCACACTTATGTCTCCTACATGGGAGCTTCCATGGCTCTGTTCCATAGGGACTGAGAACCGTCTGTGAACTGTTTTCAACAAGCCTGCATTCAATTTTTTTTCATGTCTTCAATTAGCAAATTTCACCCGTGGAAAGAAAAATAAAGTATAACCTTATACATTCATCAATGGTTGAAATTAGTCACACTGAATAAATATGTTAATACGTTTCCAGTTTTCATTAATAATTTGTGTTTTAACCATTATGTTCTAAGGAAAAATATTCCTTTGCTACCTATCACAGGACTACGGAATGTGCACAGGGGGAAATGGGGAGGGTGGGTGGGAATGTGTGAATATGGAAAGGGATAAAGCCAGGATACGAAATGAATAAATTGTGATAAATAAATAATTTTTTAAAAATTGATTTTAACCTTTGTTCTCTCTCTCTCTCTTTTATTTTTTTTTTTTTTTTTAGTTGAACGAGTAGTCTCAGTATGATTCTCAGGCTGACCTGGAACTTAGTGTACATACTAGATCTGCTTACCTTGCCTCCCTAGTGTCTGCAGGATATTTGGGCATTGTCTACCTCGATAACATAGTTCTTTCAATGGCATTATTAAGAATGAATTACTGAGTCCAAATAGTCATGGTAGGTAGGGAACAGGCTCTGGTCCTAACTACAGTAATAGAAAGAAAGTGTTGTTCAATTGCAGTTGATTGTCTTGAAATCCTCTCCTTTAATTTTAAAGAAAATTATTGTTTTTCTTTATCATTGAGTTTATAATACTCATCATAGTAGATTGGAGTTCTATCGTTATGCAACAGATAGTGAAAACCAGCCTCATAGACATAAGTAAGTTCTCAATATAGTTAAGTGTAACTATGTGTTACACTCATCACAACATTCTGTTAAATCACTGAGGTTAAAACCACCTAAGCCAGGCATGGTAACACAGGCCTGTAGTCAGGGTGTTCAGAAAGAGGAGGCAAGAACTTCAAGATGTCAAAGTAATCCAAAGAAACATCCTAGGTAAATGGTTCACAAAAGAAAGGGAGACTGATTGGTTAAGACTAATGTCGATAGTTCTCCCTAAAGCTCCAGAATGCCCAGGCCATGCCAGCACCATGTGTTACCTAAGGAATTTGCCATCCCTTGCTTGCTAATGTTTTCTGTCCAAGACAGCTCAGGTCCCTTCAGAGTCAGGCTCATTTTGGGCATTGAAGATTAGAACACTCTTGGCAGTGGGAGAATTAGCCTCAGGCAGTGGTGAGTTCCATATTTATATATCCTAGGGAAAGGGTTAAGCACAAAAACCCTTACCCACACAAGTCATACACATGGAATCAGTAAGTTTTGTTTATATACATCGGTCCATACTTATTCACACATTCTTTTTTAAGACATTGGAAGGAAAGAATTTGGAACAGGGGGGAGAAAGGAAAAAAAATAGGGGAAATGGTGTAATATATTTTAATTAACATCTGTAAAATAAACTTTAAATAAAATTTGGCTATAGAGGGCTTTGGAGTTAATAGCACTGGGTGTTGTTATGGGAGACAGGTTCCATTTCAGGAATCACAAGCTAGCTAAGCATACCCTGTAAATGCATCCCCAAGGGATCTGCTGTCCTCTTTGGCCTTTGCAGGTAGGACACACGGACACATGAATGCAAAACATCCAAATAAATGAAAGACACACAAAGTTTTAAATTGTGGCTTTCTCAGGGCTGGGGAGATGGCTCCATGTTTAGGAAAACTCACTCAGGACTTCGCAAAAGATAATGCTGAATCCTATCATCCATGGACACAGCCTCCCCCATATTCTGACTGAGAGATCCACACACAGACTGGGGCCACTTAGATACCTTTAACACATACATCATCCTAGGGGCTCAACACAGACCCAGGCCCTGTGGGTGCTTGTTCTTTCTCTGTCTCTCTCACACACATACATTCACAGGTGTGCACATCTCCATGAACTCCACCAGCACAGTGCCCTCAACTGGCCCCATAACTCAGAAAATAGAAGATTGTGTGGTGACAGCTCTTTCACCAGGTTGTCACTCTCACCATATTTGTTTTGAAATGGGGCCTCAGGGGATGGAGAGATGTCTCAGTGCTTAAGAGCACTGTCTGCTCTTCACGATGTCCTGAGTTCAGTTTCCAACAACAACACAGTGTCTCACAACCATCTGTAAGGAGATCTGGTACATTCTTCTGGTATGCTGGTACACACGCAGGCAGAACACTGTATATATGTATAAACAAACAAATAAATAAATACATACATGGGGCTACACTTAGACCCCAAGGGTGACACCCCATCCAATGATTCCATTATCTCTTAATTTTCTCAGTCAGTTCCATTAACTGAACATCTAGCCTTCAATTACATAAGCATATTGGGCCATCACCATTCAAATCATCATGGAACCTCTAGCCACATTCCTTAGGAGAAAACCAAGTGTGGTTGCTATTGAGGAACTGCTCTTCCCCAACTAGGTAAGTTCCCTTTTTACAAGCACATCCTCCTGATGAAGAAAAAAGGTAGTCTTGTCCGGGCAATTATTTGTAGCAATTCATCTTCTCAGAAGGTAAGTCCGTTAAGGAACCACCTGAATCATCCTCCGAAGATAAATGCCTTCCACCAGCTTCTGTAGTGGCCTTGTACCTTGACAATTCTCCAGGTGAGTAAAAGAACCCCTGGGGTAGAAGTCTCTAGACATTACATTGACTGTGGTCCAAGGAAATTAGCAGGGCAACAAGAACCATCTGTGCATACACTAAAATTAAGAAATGCTGTGGAGAACCAAAAAGTACTGCTTTGTTAATTGGGTCATCTCAGGGTTGAGACATTTGTTTGATATGAAATTTGGGTGCAAGAAATCTTATAAAAAAACATTGAGCAAAATGCAAACCAACATGGGTGAGCCACCTAGGTAGAGATAGCTCTAGAAAAAAAGATAGCAGAAACAGATAAACTGAAGAGAGAAATCATTTCACGTTAGTGGAGGGCAGCCAACTCCTCTATTGCTGTGTGACAGGCTTCCTTCATCTCACCTGCCCTACCCTGACCTGGGAGAGATTGAACACTGAAAGAATTCCAACTTACGTTTCAATCCAGGCTTCATACTTTGGTTCAAGTCTCTATTCTCTGAGTGTGTGTCATTATCTGTAGTTTCCCTCCCTACCAGTCCCCACAGAAAAAGATGGCAACATTTAGGTCAGCTCTGCAGTTAATGGCAGTCTCTTGGGGTGGTTAATTTTGACTGTCTTCAATGCCATATGACAATGCTTTCCTGAGGAATAGTGACACATACACACACACACAAACTGCCAATATTTTACTTATGATACACTATTTCAGAAAACGTGTTTCCCAAAGTATTAAATCCCAGCTCATATTGTTATACCCAGTTCGCGAGCCCCCAAAAGATCTCCAGGAATCGACTCCGTTGCAAAACACATGAGGGTCTTTTTATTGAAAATTACAAGCTGCAGCTCGGGCCTACACAGCCCACCACTGTGGGAGCTGAGCGTGCTGCCCCAGGTTAGTTGGGTGATTTATAGATTCTGGTCCCTCCCAGCATGCCCAAGGCAGGGGCAATTCCTGCCTGGCAAGCATCTATTAGTCAAAATGCTACATTTTGAATTGATTGGCTATAGGAAGGTCCCCAGACCATAATGACCTGGTGTCCCTCGCTAGGGGGATGGGCCAGTTTCCTAGCAAGTGTTATCTCTAGTAGGTGGGGAAAGAATGCAGTAAGGCGGTCCTTCCCCACAGGACATCAACAGACTTCTCCACCCACATAGTTTAGCCCTTAATAATAGCTGCTAATTTTAATCTTTTTCGTCTCTCAATATGAACTCTCCTTTCCATGAAGGTGAGCTAATTCAGACTTTTGCTGCTGTAAAAACACACTGTGACCATGGAAACACACACAAAGGAGCCAACTTCTTTGGAATTCTAGTATCTACTGAAGACCAGCTGAGAAAACATGCCATATGGTCTGAGCAGAGCTACTGGATTCTTCAACTTCCCCTTTGCTAACAGGCATTGTTGGACTAGTTATATAAGAGCCTGCCAACCATTCTTAAAAGATCTCCTTTCTACATCCATAGAGTCATTGTGTCTGCTGTGTTCATCTGCACTGCCTTTGCTGATACCATTGTGTTTTTCATTTCTTTTTATTCCAGAATCCACAGAGGAAGACATGCCTGCTCCAAATTGTGTATCACCTGTTTCCTGCTTTTCTCCCAGGGTTTTCTGATATCTACCAGGTGAAAATTAGCTGCAGTTTAGCTGACCCCATTGTGAAGTGACAGAACAATCTCATTAGGTTTCCTAAAATCAATTGCTCTTTAACTGTTGATATCCTTGGTGGCCTTTCTCCGGTGGACAGATTGTTCACTCCACTGCAAGTTGAATATTGAATTGTTCAAACTATCCACCTTGATTCCAAGAGGAGGAGAGGAAGTTCCTGCTGAGTGCTGGAAGACAGAAGGGTAGGCTATTAGACAACAGGCACAAGTCTGCTGAAACACAAATCTCTGCAGATCAAGAAAAGGTGTGGCCCAAGTCATGGATCCAAGGTCCCTGCCTGGAGCATAGGCTTCTCCAGGGTCAGGTTCCTCCCTAATCCAGGCCCTCATTGCTTTTGTAATTAGCGAACAGGCATTCATTCCTCCTGGGCCAGGAAGCACAATGCTTTATCTCTTCAGTACACGGTGATCCTAGGGGAGGTGCTTATGTTGCTCAAGACTCACTGGCCAATCAGGACTTCCAGATGAGGCCTGAACTCAGAGGAAGAGGCGGGTTCTTCCAGACGCCATGTTGTAGGTTCAGATCGGTAGCTGAGGTGTGTGGAATGTTTGGCGTGCTGTGGTCTGAGCTTAGGTGCTGAGTCCTGTGAGGGGATTTCAGGCGCGTTCCAAAGTGGCGACATGGTGAGTGTTTGGCTGCCACCCCAAGTTGGTGGTGGAGCTGGAGGCTGAAGAGCAGGAGCTGGTGTGGTTGGTCTCTCCCGGGCTTGGTGAGAACCCGCAGCCATCAGCTTCTTGTGAGGTCCTTTGTCCTGGCGTTAGGAATGCTGAGCTATCTGAGTCCCACGTGTTAGCAGTGGGATGGAGTGTGAGCCAGACTGCATGTGGCGACCTGGGCAGAGGCCTTTGCCCTGTCAGCCTCTGTGACTGGGATTGCCTGGAGAGGAGGAGACTGCAGCACTGGCCTGTAAAAGGGACTTTTATTCTCCTGTTTTAGTTGTCTTTGAGGCTTAGTACCATCTCCTGCTTACCTAGATCTAGTCCTGGATGCATCTCGCTTCCATATACTGTAATCTGGGCCTGGAATGTTTTCAGCCTCTGAGCGTTACTGCTTAATAAGCTCACACTCTCTAGTTCGTTCTGAGTTCTGCCTGACTGGTTCATTTGAGCTACTCTGGCTCAGACTCCTCTCTGAAGTGATTCAATCTGGTTTCTCTCTCAGTCTCTGAGTTGTTTTTCTTGGCCTCAAATTAACTCCAGCAATCTGCTCTAATCTTCAGGCTCCTTCTCATTCTCTGGCTCTTTCTGTATTCACTGTTGACTAGCTTGTTCTGTCAGTGAACCTCTCTGTGTAAACATCTCTGTAAAACTGTCTCCTGTCTCTATGTATTGCCCCTGAAATAGCTTCCCTTTCTTCTCTCCTCTCCTGAAAGTTGGGCTTAACCTATTCTGTCAAGTCTTTTTCCCTGATT
The DNA here is from genome assembly GCA_036365155.1 of Meriones psammophilus. Taxonomy (NCBI): domain Eukaryota; kingdom Metazoa; phylum Chordata; class Mammalia; order Rodentia; family Muridae; genus Meriones; species Meriones psammophilus. Next base: position 113,561 of record JAEOAE010002482.1, read on the forward strand.
GGACACTCTTTCTGCCACTCAATTAAACATTGCTTTCAAACATGGTGCTTCTGTCTACAAACTTCTGTCTAAAAACTGTCTACAAACTGTCTATTTGGGTTTTTTGTAGGAGTGGTAACCTCTGTGTTTGTTTCATTTTTAATCACATGCAATCATAGGTAACATTGGTCAAGTTCACATTTTTCCTGGCTTATTTTCCTTAGGAATTTTGATAAAAATTAAGTATAATTTTTTTGTCTATTTTTTTATTTCTTTTTTTTTCTTCACAAATATGCACTTTCTGGTAGTTTTAGCTTCATGGTAAGTACAGAAGTCATATTGTTCCTACCTGTATTCTATTTCACATATCACATAGTTTTGAAATCAGCTTTCTTGTTCTAAGTTGTTAGGAACTTGATTTGGAATGTATTGATTTATGCTGCAAATTGAATATACTGAACTCTTATTTTGAAAATACACCATATTAATGGTGTTGTTTACAGTTGTATGAAAGGGTAAAAATGCTGTTCAGTACTCACTTATTTAGCAAGACTTGAATTTTGGTATTTGGCAGAGAGTATATTCTATTTCTCAGAATGTCATGTATTCATGACATTGTTACTGCCTGAGACTTCTGAGTCATTGGATTACAGGTGTGTGACATTTTTCCTACCTCTTGTGTTTGTGTTGATTATTTTAAATAAGTTAATATGAGTAGTATTTTGCTCATATGTGTGACTATGCACCTCTTGTGTACTGGTTCTCACAATAGTCAGAGATGACCTCAGATCTCCTGAATTTGGAGTTATGGATAGTTGTGAGCCTGCATGTAAGCACTGCTAATTGAGCCCAGTTATTTGCAACACCAACAAGAGGTTTTCATTGCTGAGCCCCCTAAACTGCCTTATGTTGCTCATTTACTACCAGCTATTCCAGGTCTAATGTTTTCATCTGTCCATTTGTACATGTTTGAGGATGAATTCCCTTTTAGTAAGCTCTCATTAATATTACAGTTTAAACTGGGCCACTTCTGGTTCCTAGAAGATAGATATATTTTAATATTTATAAAAATATATAATATATTATATATATATATATATATATATATATATATTTTAGGCTCTTAAGTAAAAACTATTGAGTTATTTTATCTTTCTTATTTGATTGATTTTTGCTGTGAATTCAGGTCTTAATTGTACTTCTGGATGTCAGGAAACTTGTTTCAGAGGCTGTGCTGGCCTCTGACTCAATGAGATAATACATGCCTTTGCTTCCTGAGTGCTGGAATTAAAATCATGAGCCAATACTTCCTGTTTGCCCATAATTTTTTAGTTATTAATTGTGCATACAGTTTCTGTGATCTGTGGTGTGTAGTGTTCATTGACTTCCTTGTTTTGCTTTCTTTATGTCTGTTAATTGGCATTTTTCTTGTAAGGCTGTATTCTATACAAAGGGTGCAGAAATGAGGTGAACCTCCTCAATTACTTTCCTTCTAAAATGGCTTGGTGAATTCATTGAAACCTCTGTGCCAGGACATATCAGGGAAGCACCAGAATTATATGAATATATTATCAATAAAGTATACATTTATACTGTTTTCACTATTGTGCTTTCTGTTATACTCATGTCGGGATCATTTAGAGTTCGGTAACCTATGACGATGTGGATGTGAACTTCACTCAGGAAGAGTGGGCTCTGCTGGATCCTTCCCAGAAGAGTCTCTACAAAGATGTGATGCTGGAGACCTGCCAGCACCTTACAGCTATAGGTAAGACAGTGAATTTTCTTTTGCTATTAAGGTAAAAGGGACATCTGTTGTTATTGTGGACTGCTCTTATTAATGCTCTTATATAAGTTCACTTGGAATGAGAAAGAATAAATCAGGCATGTTTCTAAGGTTTACTGAAGAGAGTAACTTATATTTTGCTTAATTTTTAATAATCTATCATTCACTTTTTGGTACATATTTCAGGCTACAATTGGGAAGAGCATAAAATTGAAGAACATTATCAACTTTCTAGAAGATATGGAAGGTAATGATCTCTTGGAATCTTATATAAATATGCCAGTGAAAAATTATTTAAAGATGATTTATTTATTCATTATTTATATATTATTCTGCCTGCATGTGTACCTGCACACCAGAAGAGGGCATGGGATCTCATTATAGATGATTGTGGGCCATGTTGAGGTTTTTGCAAATTGAACTCAGGACCTCAGGAAGAACAGCCACTGCTTTTTTAACCTCCAAGTCATCTCACCACCATCCCTGTGAAGAAATTTGTATGTGTCCCAGAGGTTTTTAAAGAAAAGCAACAGTGGAAAAAAACAATACCATTTTAAGAGTATTAAGGAACATTAAATTCTCTCAAATCCATGTTCCTCACTGTCAGGTATATTGTTTGTTTCCCTGGCATTTCAATGCAAAAGGACAGTGAAAACCTTGGTAAACAGATATTACTTTAAAAACGACTTTTATTCAATCTCGAAATTATGGTCTCCAAAGATTACTGCCCCTCTGTCTGCTACCCTAGGCATGGACAGGGCAGTTGCTAGGTTCCATACAATCTATCTTAGGCCTAGAAGATTTTCTGCCTCCTAGAATGACTGCTTAATATGCACACCCTATCTTGTTCTTTCTGAGCTCATGGATGGCTGATTCAATTCAGCTGTTCTGGCTCAAAATTCTCTCCTACTTCACTTATTACATCTGGCTTTTCTACTGTCCTCTAAATTGCTTTGTTTAGTCTCAAACTTAACTCCATCAGTCTTTTCTAATCTTCAGGCTCTTTTTTATTCTCTGGCTCATTTGATCTTGACCTTAGGTCTCTCTCTCCAACCTGTCTTTCTATCACCATCCCAGTAAAACTCCCTCTGCTTTCCATTTGGTGCCCCTTAAGGGAGCTTTATTTCCTCTCTCTTCTCATGAGAGATACATGTACCCTGTGCTGTCCAATATTTTTCTGAATTTGTCCCCTGTGCTGCCACTGAATTAATGGCATGAGAAAGGGGACAGCACTTTCAAATATGGGTGCTTCCTTCTACCTGTTATTTTTACATCCATAGTTCGGATTAAAAGCATGTACCACCATGCCTGAATCCAAGCTTTTCTTTACTGGATATTGCTCTATACCAGGTTGGCATTGAAGTCAGATCTGCTTGCCTCTGTCTCCTGGATTAAAGGCGTGTTTGTATTCTAGCCAGACCACATTGACAGAGAAGATATTTGGATGGGATCTTTTGCCAGAGCAGCCATGTTCTAAATTAAAATTGTTTATATAAATGATAAATAGTTAATATCCACATTGCAGATACTGGCTGTGTTCACAGGTCCAATGAGCATACAGAGATTCTCTGAGTTCCTGAGTGTTCTGGTATTCAGCTCTGTCTGAGCTCAAGGAGTTCTTTGCCTAGAGTCCACTGGTAGACCCAAAGAACAGGGGCTTCAATGTTGAGAATGCTGTCCCAAGAATCCCAATGTTGCCCACAGCAGGTGTGTTGGGGTGAGGATTCCGATGTCTGGCTGCTAATGTAGAGGGATCCTGGATGTGGGGCTCTGCATGCAGTCACTTGATGGCGCCCTTACTCTCTAGCAGGTTGAGAACAGAAGGGTTCCCCGTGTTTTCTACTCTCAGATTTGGCCTGCTGGGGCAAATGCGGGTATAGGAGGGCTGTCAGATCAGTGGTGCTGCAGCCGCAGAACTTGGAAGCTGGTATGGCAGTCCAGTGGGTGTCCAGCCACAGCTGCAGAACTGGAAAGCTGGTATAAATGCCTGCTGAGAAGCCCTAGGGAGCTGCTAGAGCAGTCCAGAGACCTGGGTGGCTCATACAGCCAGCTGCCCACCACTTAGGGACTGGATGGCTGGTAGAGTTGCTGGTTGGGATCCCATGCAGGGCCCATACAGCTGCTCATGGACCCTGCACATGAAAGGCTGGTATAGTTGGCAGCCACCATGGAGGACCTAGGTCGCCTGCCTCTGCTGTTTCAATCAGGAATCAAGGAGTTCTGTGGTAGGAGCCTCAGGCACTGCGGGCCACCTCTGCTGAGGACAAGGGAGACTTGACAAGGTGGTGAGCAGGGAGATCAAATGTTTACCACTCTCATTCCCCACAGGAGTCCTTGGATGACATGGATCTAAATGGTCTCAGGTCACATGTAGTCCCAGGGAGCCTCAATGTTGATGTTCTGGCTTCAGCTTCCCTTCCACTCACCAAGTTCAGAGTTTCAGTAGCTCTGGCTTTCAAATATATTACATGCTGGTTGCCTCCATATTCTTTCCCAAAATTGACAGAAATCATGTGAGCATAGAAATATCGAAAAAAGAAATATACTTCTCTCTTACAGAACAAATAGAAGATATATAATAGTCAAATTTTGTACAGACTTTCTGAATGTGGTGCAAATTTACATTTAATTCATTAATCATTATTTATCACTAAATTATAAATTAACTGTTAAAGGATATTTATTGTCTCCACAATAGAAGTGATGATCTTGTAGATCTCCATCATTATATCTGTGTAGAGATGCTTTTGGGAAGGATCCAGCAATGCCCACTTTCCCTGATTGGGTTTTTCCAGATGCACATCATCATAGACTATTGCATTCTAAACTATCCTGTACATGTGTACAATAGAAAGCATGATAGTGACAACACTATAAATTAATATGTTTTGTGTTCATTCATCCATTCATGATTAATAACAACTGAATTATGAACTCCTATCACCTTCAGAAAGGCTACTCAAAACAGAGGATTGTTAAAAATTAAACTAATATACTTAATTAGATTTCCAAGCTCAATAGGAATACAGCCAAAGAAATCACACTACAGAAATTTCCTGTGATAACTGGCACTGTGGAAATTGTTGTGTTTATTTTGGTTCTATTTATAAATGTAGTGTGATTATAACTATAGGAAAATCTATGAATGCAGTCCCTGTGGTAAAGCTTACTCCTTCTAGGTCTTTAAATATGTGAAAAACCACTTACAGAATATGCTATAAGTGAGCTGTGTATGAAGTTTTTTTACCATCAAAAGTATCTTGTAAGGTACTGAAACCCACAATCAAGGGGGAAAGTATGAATGTAAAGAAAGTGATAAAAGGTTAAGAAGTAACTTCATTTTAAGATTAAAGCAAATTGCAAACTTAATTTATACTGACATAAAGATTTATCAGTGGCTGGAGAGATGACTCAGAGGTTAAGAGCACTGGCTGTTCTTCCAAAGGTCCTGAGATCATTTCTCAGCCAACCACATGGTGGCTCATTACCATCTATAATAAGATTTGGTGTCCTTATCTAGCATGCAAGCAGAACACAGTATTAATAATAAGTAAATAAATCATTTAAAAAAACATTTATCAGAGTAATGAATAGGGTAAAACTAACAAATATCTGAATTATCTTTGCAGAGAGAAAAGAATACGTATTTATGAGAAACCCTATGAATGTAAACAGTGTGGTAAAGCATTTTCACAACCCAGTAGTCTCCATCTGCATAAAAGAACACATACTGGAGAGAAACCCTACGAATGTAATCAGTGTGGGAAAGGCTTTTCAAAATATGGACATCTCCAGACGCATAAAAGAACACATACTGGCGAGAAACCCTACGAATGTAATCGGTGTGGGAAAGGCTTTTCACAATATGGACATCTCCAGACGCATAAAAGAACACATACTGGTGAGAAACCCTATGAATGTAATCAGTGTGTGAAAGCCTTTTCACATCTCAGTAGTCTCCAACTACATAAAAGAACACATACTGGAGAGAAACCCTACAAATGTAATCAGTGTGGGAAAGCCTTTTCACAACCCAGTAGTCTCCAACTGCATAAAAGAACACATACTGGAGAGAAACCCTACGAATGTAATCAGTGTGGGAAAGGCAAGAGCATAAAAGAACAATATGGAAATCTCCAGACACATAGAAGAACACATACTGGAGAGAAACCCTATAAATGTAATCAGTGTGGGAAAGCCTTTTCACACCTCAGTAGTCTCCAACTACATAAAAGAACACATACTGGAGAGAAACCCTACGAATGTAATCAGTGTGGGAAAGCCTTTTCAACAAAAGTAAATCTCCAACAGCATAAAAGAATACATACTGGAGAGAAACCTTATGAATGTAATGAATGTGGTAAAGCCTTTGCACATTGTAACAGTCTCCAGAGGCATAAAAGACTTCATACTGGAGTGAAACCCTATGAATGTAATCAGTGTGGGAAAGCCTTTTCACAGCATGGACATCTCCAAACGCATAAAAGAACACACAGTGGAGAGAAACCCTATGAATGTAATCAATGTGGTAAAGTCTTTGCACGTTGTAGCAATCTCCAGAGGCATGAAAGAGTTCACACTGGAGTGAAACCTTATGTATGTATTCATTGTGGTAAAGCCTTTGCATTTTGCTGCTACCTCCAGAGGCATGAAAGGATTCATACTGGAGAGAAACCTTAGGAATGTAGTTAAGGAGGTAAAGCCTTGTGAATTCAGTAGTCTTCAAGTACATAAAAGAACACATATTGGAGAGAACCCTTAAGTATGTAATCAGTGTGTTAAAGCCTCTGAACATTGATGTGATCTCCGAAGGCATGAAAGATTTCATACTAGAAATAAACCCTATGACTATAACTAGTAACAACTTTGCATGTTGCGAGCACCCACGCCAATGTCGCCATAGTAGCATGTGCTACAGGGCAGGAGACATGCTTTCTTCAGAAATTTGCTCCCTGGAAGGTCCCTGGCAGACTCATCCCACTTGGAAAAGAGATGTATTCTGAGATTTCTATGCTTTTTCAGTTGTGACTCTGGGGCTGGATTAATAAGTTTTTTGATCTTTCTCTGTGACTCCTGAAACAGCACAACTAGATTTATAAAAAAATTCATTATTCATAGATTATTAAAGGCTTTAATAAAAATAGAATGTAAAAGGAATAAGTAAGAAAAGTAATGAATTAGATTTAATATTAATAGGCATTAAAAATAGTGAGAAAATAATAGGCTCCTTCTTAAGAAAAAGTAGCATGAGAGGTGCAGCTGGAGGGAGTTTCCCTTCCCTTCAGTGCCTTGTTTCTAAGGAAGATTATAAACCTTGGGCAGGACATATGGGAGGATGGTTAACAAAGGTGTAGTTAAATTTTGATACAGAGAAAGATTTTGGCAGGCATCTGACTTAGCTCCTGACTTTCTTCTTCACTGGTTAGCAATAATGAAACTACATTTGAGGTTTCTTTTTCTTTGTTTGCTCTGATCAAAAAGTTTTTATGCCAAGATTTCTTGTGGGCACAGCTTTATGTTTGACTGCATTTTGAGTTAAAATGTAAACTTTGTATTCTCGGTAAAAGTCTGAATGTTCTATGAAGTATGCCAACTTTAAGGTGCCTTTTGTGAAATCATTATAAAAATACTAGCTTGATTTCAGTAAAGTCACAGCAAAGTCAAAACCATCAAGGTTTCTCTGTTTATCAATTCATCGTGGAAACTGTGTCTTCCTGTCCAAAGCCTTGTTTTCCCATTGACGCCAGGGGCCCAACTGGGTGGGTCTGTGTCAGCATGTCACATTTTTTTCAAAGCCATAAAGAAATCATACTCAAGACAAAAAAATTATGAATATATTCACTGTGATGAAGCCTTTGTAAATTTCTATAGGCTTCACTTTCATGAATGAAACATACTGAAGAGAAACCCCATGAAAGTGACAGTACAAGTGTTTAAAAAGTGCTTGACCATGTGGCCAAAGCCACCAGACTGAATTTATCTCATATAGGAGGCAATGGGAGCCCACAAGGACATGTGTCATGTGTACCTCTTGAGATTATGAATAATCTTGAAGGCATGAAGACCAACTTTCTTGAAGTGAATTGTATTCTGCTTCCCCGATGCATGCAAATGTTCAGTTAGGTGCCCTGAATGGTGAAGACTCCAGATGTTGTGAAGATTGTTGTCAGGGGATCCTGAGATTCAAACAGATGTCAATAGAAGGCTAGAGAAATCAGGAATTTACAGAGACCTGTGGAGCCTGGAGGAACTGTAAGGGAAGGAGATTTGGATGTTAAAGAAAGGATTAAAGTCCCAGCAATTAATTAAAGCAATTAATTCTTGGGTTGTACCTGAGGACAAGCTGCCTTCTATTGTATTCTCTGTATCTACTCAGCTGTGGTGGGTGTACATGTCAATCAGAATATCATGCAGGCTGCCACTTGGTGGTCTTGAATTGGACTTCAAATCTCCTCAGTCCCAACTCTGTCATCCCTGTCACATCTCTACCTGGCAGGAATAACAATATTCTGAATAAACATTCCTATATCTCCCTTAGGTCTAATAAATCAATGGACTCCATGTAATTCTATTCTACTATGGAATGTCATTGTTGAATAGACCTATTCCCCTAGATGAGATATTTTCTGCGCAATAACATTATGTCATGGGAATATCCTGCAGGAAAGAAATAAGCTGAGAATGGGGGAAGAATTTACAGATAGCAAGTTTTAATATTTGGCCTGGTGAGATTACTTAGTTGTGTGCATCTCTGGCCTTTCTATGTAAACTTATTAAACCTAAAGGATGATTTACTTATCATATGTTGTGCTTCACACCCATGACAAGCTACTGAGGTGCCTCTTTGAAAGCATCCCTCAGTCCCTACCTTCTAAAGGGCATGATTGACATACCCTACCACTACCCTTAACTTTCCAGTCCAGTAGAATGGGCTTGCCCTCTCCCAGATGCTCTTCCCTGTAGAGCCAGATTGTTTTTGTTTTCATCTATATGCTTTTCTTCTCTCCGTCTTTCTTTGTGTGTTTTTTCTCCTCCTGTCTTTTTTTTCTCTCTGTTCTCTCTCCCTCTCTCTACATACACTTTCCTTTGCCCACACTTATGTCTCCTTCATGGGAGCTTCCATGGCCCTGTTCCTTAGGAACTGAGAACCTTCTGTGAACTGTTTTCAACAAGCCTGCATTTAAATGTTTTATCATGTCTTCAATTAGCAAATTTCACCTGTGGGAAGAATGATAAAGTATAACCTTATGTATTCATCAATGGTCGAAATTAGTCACACTGAATAAATATGTTAATATGTTTCCAGTTTTAATTAATAATTTCTGTTTTAACCATTATGTTCTCTTTTTTCCTTAGCCCCCTATCAGAGGACTAGGGAAGGTGCACAGGGGGAAATGGAGAGGGTGGGAGGGTGGGTGGGAATGAGTGGAGATGGAAAAGGATACAGCCAGGATACAAAATGAATAAATTGTGATAAATAAATAATTAAAAATAATTTTTTTTTTTTTTTTTTGTTTTTCTCTTTTTTTTTTTTTTAGTTGAATGAATAGTCTCAGTATGATTCTCAGGCTCTCCTGGAACTTAGTGTACATACTAGATCTGTTTACCTTGCCTCCCTAGTGTCTACAGGATTTTTGGGCATTGTCTACCTCAATAACATAGTTCTTTCAATGGGATTATTGAGAATGAGTCACTGAGTCCAAATAGTCATGGTAGCTAGAAACAGGCTCTGGTCCTAACTACAGTAATAGAAAGAAAGTGTTCTTCAATTACAGTTGATTGTCTTGAAATCTTCTTTTTAATTTTAAAGAAAATTGTTTTCTTTAACATTGAGTTTATAATACTCATCATAGTAGATTGGAGTTCTATTATTATGCAACAGATAGTGAAAACCAGCCTCATAGACATAAGTAAGTTCTCAATATAGTTAAGTGTAACTATGTATTAGACACATCCCAACATTCTATTAAATCACTAAGTTTAAAACCACCTAAGACAGGCATGGTAACACAGGCCTGTAGTCAGGGTATTAAGAAAAAGGAGGCAGGAACTTCAAGATGTCAAAGTAATCCAAGGAAACATCCTAGGTCAATGGTCCACAAAAGAAAGGGAGACTAATTGGCTAAGATCAATGTCCATAGTCCTCCCTACAGCTCCAGAATGCCCAGGCCATGCCAGCAACATGTCATCCAAGGAAACATCCTAGCTCAATGATATAATGGGTGGTCCACAAAACAAAGGGAGACTGATTGGCGAAGATCAATGTGCATAGTCCTCCCTACAGCTCCAGAACTTCAAGGCTATGCCAGCACCATGTGTTACCTAAGGAATTTGCCACCCCTTGCTTGCTAATGTTTCCTTCCAAGACAGCTCAAGTCACTTCAGAGTTAGATTCATTTTGGGCATTGAAGATTACACCACTCTTGAAAGTGGAAGAATTGGCCTCAGGCAGTGGTGAGTTCCATATTTATATATCCTATACAAAGGGTTAAGCACACAAACCCTTACCCACACAAGCCATATAAATGGACTCAGTAAGTTTTTTTTTTTTTTTTTTATGTATATTGGTCCATACTTATTCACACATTCTTTTTTTAGACATTGAAAGGAAAGAATTTGGAATAGGATGGAGAAAGGACAAGAACAGGGGAAATGATATAATATATTTTAATTAACATCTGTAAAATTAACTTTAAATAAAAATTGGCTACAGAGGGCATGGGAGTTACTAGCACTGAGTGTTGTTATAGAAGACAGGTTCCATTTCAGGCATCACAAGCTAGCTAAGTATACCCTGTAAATGAATCCCCAAAGGATCTGATGTCCTCCTTGGCCTTTGCAAGTATGACACCCGGACACGTGAATGAAAAACATCCAAATAAATGAAAAGACGTACAAAACTTAAAGAAATTGATTTTTCAGGGCTGAGGAGATGGCTCTGTGTTTAGGAAAACTCACTCAAGACTTCACAAAAGATAATGTTGAATCTTATCTTTCATGGACACAGCCTCCCCTTTCTTCTGACTGAGAGATTCACACACAGACTGGGGGCACTTAGATACCTGTAACACATACATCATCCTAGGGGCTCAGCACAGTCCCAGGCCCTTTGGGTGCTTGTTCTCTTGTTCTCTCTCTGTCTCTCTCACACACACATACACATTCACACATGCACACATCTCCATGAACTCCACCAGCACAGTGTCCTAAACTGGCCCCATAACTCAAAAAATAGAAGATTGTGTGGTGACAGCTCTTTAACCAGGTTGTCCTTCTCACCGTATTCCTTTTGAAATGGGGCCACACTTAGATATCAGAGGGTGATAAACCCCATGCAGTGATTCCACTATCTCTTAATTTTTCTCAGTCAGTTCCAATAGCTGAGCACCAAGCCTTCAATGACATAAGCATATTGGGCCATCATCATTCAAATCATCATGTAACCTCTAGCCAAATATTTACAGAGTCTATTTTCCACTGAATCCTCCTTACCTTGACCTCCACGGCCTGTATTTCTCTCACCACTCTCTTCTTTCAGTACTTTCTGGAATGCAATATTAAGCTCCATGTTAAGCATAAAGTGACTTTTGATATCTAGATTTCTTATATATTGTGTATTGGAAAAACAACAATATTCAGATTTTCTGACAATGACAAGCATATTTTGAGGGTACAAATTTTGTTCTTCCTTTCTTCTCTGTTGCTGTCATTAACTCCACTAAATGGAAATGACTCAGGTGATAAGTTGGCTTCTTTGGCTGATGCTAGCAGGCCCCACACATTGAGGGAGCTCAGGAAAGAAACTCAGGCTATCAAATGAAGGCATGGATTATGGTGGAACACTTTTTGTTGCTATGTTCTTTTACAAGGTCACTGTCTACTTCTATGTAAGTTTTCTTAACCAGCCCAGGCCACATGTTGAGGTAAATTTCCACCATCAGTGTCTGGGGTTTACCACTGAATTCACAACCACTGTATTCACCCACAAACATGGCCACAAGTGATTCTCATCTGGGGAACCCCCAGTGGTACTCACTCACATCATGCTAAGATATGTAACATTGATAGCTAAAGCCAACAAGCACACACAGACAAGGTATAAGAATTTTTAACAATTTAAAACCAATGTATTAGCCATCTCAATCATCTTAGTAGGAAAACCACAAGCTAACACAGCAAAAATTGAAAAACACAGATGTGCCAAGAAATGGGTTACTGACTTTCCAGGAACTGAGATTTTTTTTTCCCAGACAGAGAGACATCCATCTCTAGAGTTTTCTCCAGACATGGGGCAGATCAGAATAGTCTGCTATGCTTCTCCAGTTAATCTCTTGTTTCTACAGATGCAGCCACACAGATGCTTGTAAGAAATAAGTGCTGTCTATGACATAACTGTGTTGCCTGATTTTCACTACTTCTTCTCTACCAGGCTGCTTTGCCTGGCATGAGGATGAGGAGGAGTTCACTCTTGATATGAATTGATGTGTCATTGGTGGAAAGGTGCTCCTTTTTTGAGGACAAGGGGAGGGACAAATAGGGTGAGAAGGAGGCACAGGAAGGAGAGGAGGGAGAGGACTGAGATTGGGATGTAAAATGAATTTAAAATTAAAAAGAAATATAAAAAGAAATGTCAACCATAAGTCTTTTCTCTCAAAGAGTGTAAAACTTGTATTTAACATATGGAATTCAAATCTCATCATGTCCACCATCCACCATAATATTCTTCCTTCCCAGGAACATGTCTGAATTCTACGTGGATCAATGACCAGGATAATTGACCTTTCTTTCCCTGGGGCAGTGTCTTCCTTCCCCTTCCTCCTTCTTTCCATATGCACCAGTTCCTTTTATACTCACATTGTGAAGGAGATTGTGAGCTCTGACCACAAATTTTGGAGAAAAACATGCAGTCACTACCACGTTCCTTAGGATAAAACCAAGTGCAGTTGCTATTGAGGAACTGTTCTTCTCCCAACTAGGTAAGTTCCCTTTTAACAAGCACTACCTCCTGATGAAGAGAAAAGGTAGTCTCGTCGGGGCAATTATTTGTAGCAATTCATATTTCAGTCTCAGAAGGTAAGTCCGTTAAGGAACCACCTGAATCATCCTCTGCAGATAAATGCCTCCCACCAGCTTCTGTAATGCCCTTGTACATTAACTATTCTCCAGCTGAGTAAAAGAACCCCTGGGGTGCAGGTCTCTAGACATTATAGTGACTGTGGTCCAAGGAAATTAGCAGGGCAACAAGAAACATCTGTGCATATACCAAAATCAAGAAATGCTGTGGAGAACCAAAAAGTACTGCTTTGGTAATTGGGTCATCTCAGGGTTGGGACATGTGTTTGATATGATATTTGGGTGCAAGAAATCTCATAAAAAGATATTGAGCAAAATGTAAACCAACATGGGTGAACCACCTAGGTAGAGATAGCTCTAGAGAAAAAGAAAGCAGAAACAGATAAACTGACAAGTGAAATCATTTCCTGTTAGCACAGGGGAGCCAACACCTCTCTTGCTTTGTGACAGGCTTCCTTCATCTCACCTACCCTACCCTGACCTGGGAGAGATTGAACACTGCAAGGCTCCCAATTTAGGTTTCAATCCAGGCTTCAAACTTTGGTTCAAGTCTCTATCCTCTGGGTGTGTTTCATTATGTGTAGGTTCCCCCCCCCACCAATCCACAGAAAAAGATGGGAAGATTTAGGTCAACCCTGCAGTCAAAGGCAGTCTCTTGGGGTGGTTAATTTTGACTGCCTTCAATGCCATATGACAATGCTTTCCTGAGGAAGAGTGACACATACACACACACACACACACAACTGCCAATATTTTACCGATGATAAACTATTTCAGAAAGTGTGTTTCCAAGAGTATTAAATACCAGCTCATATGAAAGGTCCCAGATCCATCTGAACTCAGCCCCATCACAGTCAACCACAATACAGTGGTGTCCAGAAAACTCTTGTGCCTGGGGACTGAGGAGGTACAACCTCTGGATGACAAGGCTTTGCTTCCACAGTTGCAGTTCCTGTGCTAAGATATATGGATTCCACAGTTTCTGATTGAGACAACAGAATTCTTTCCTTTGTTCCTTTGTGCCCCAGCCATAGATATCTTCTCCTCCTGTATCCAGGCCAAACTAACATGGTTTTATATAGAAAAAGGAGTCTGACTGGACTCATCTAAACCATGTATCCCACAGAGCCTTGTGCCTAATGAGTGTTGAGCTCATCATCCATTGAAGGTGAGCTAATTCTTCTTATGGTTTTGTTGCTATGAAAACATGTGGTGACCTTGGAAGCACATAGAAAGGAAAAAGATTGAATAGGAGCTAGCTGACACTTGCAAAGGTTTAGTCCATGATTACCACAGAAGGAAACATGGCAGCGGGCAGGCAGACATGTGGCTGGGGAAGGAGCTGACAGTTCTAAATCTTGATCAGCCAGCTGCAGAGTCAACCTAGGCCTGCTTGAGCATATGAGAAGTCAAATCCCACCTTCCCAGTGACACACTTCCTCCATCAAGGCCACACCAACTCCAATAAGGCCCCACTACTCAACCTTGGCACTGCCAATGTGTCAAACATTCAAATACATGAACCTGTCTGGGCCATTCTTTTTCAAACCACCCCATTGACCTTGAGCACAATGGAATCATGTGGTTTGATCTTATTTTGGCTAGTAACCTTACCACCATGGAAGCAACCATGAATTTGCCATGTTCTTTACTAACGATTTCATAAAAAGGTAAATGCCATGTGACTTCTTGGTTATTGTTGCATAGAAGAATATGGAGGCATCCATAAACTTCCTGCTGTCACTGAACTCTCTGGGTATCACCTGATTTTTACTAAACATGTGACCTTGAGAGACCAAAGAATTTTGGGCATTGGTTTAAAGTTAAAGCACAAGCCTGAAGGAAAGCCAGCCAGGTGCAGACAAGTCCGGCCCCCTGGGGAAAGGAACGAGCTTCACTACATTCTTTTCTTCCCCACTAGAGATTCAGTTGCTAGGAAACTGCCTATGCATTCCTTTCTGTAACCCAGATTCTGATGCCTCTAAAGGTTGACTTAAAGTGTTTTTCTTCATCATGAATTGGCTCGTGTAACCGGAAGCAGGCATGTAGGTTTGATGTCAGAGAGAGTAATCCTTCTCAGTTGGTGGTGCCATTTGGGAAGAATTCAGAAATGCTGTCCTGCTGAAGTAACATGAGGTGGGCTTTGAGAGTTTACATCCCCACAGCATTTCCAGTTTCCTTCTCTGCTTCATGCCTCAAGATGAAGATGTGAGTTCTTCAGCTGCCAGATCTGAAACTTGCTGTCACATCACTTTCATAGTGATCCCATATCCCTGTGGAGCCATAAGCCAAGGGAAACTTTATTGTAAAATTTGCCTTAGATACTGTTTTTCCTCACAACAACAGAAAAGACATACTAAATACTAAATACCCAAAAAAAAAAATACCTGGGGCCTAGGTCCTCTCCATGCAGAGTCCTTGGTTGATTCATCAGTCTCTGTGGGCCCCCTGGGCCATGATTTTTTGGCTGTGTTGATCTCCTTGTGGAGCTCCTGTCACCTCCAGGTCTTTCTCTCTCTGCCTTCTTTCATAAGATTCCCTGCACTCTGCCCAAAATTTGGCAGTCTCAGCATCTGCTTTGATACCCTGCTGACTAGAGTCTTTCAGAGGACCCCATGGAGGACTCCTGTTCTGTTCCCTGTCTTCTCCTATTTCCTATGTCTATCCTGTTTGCTCTTCTGAAAGAGGATCAAGCCTCTTCCTTAGGGTCCTTGTTGTTGTTTATCTTCTTTAGGAATCTGTGTTTTAGTATGTTTATCCTATATCATATGTCTAATATCCACTTATAAGTAAGTATATACCATGGTGTCTTTCTGCTTCTGGGTTACCTGATTTAGGATCATCTTTTTTTTGTGCTCTCCATTTGCCTGAAAATTTCATGATTTTCTCATTTTTAATGGCTGATTAATATTCCATTGTGGAAATGTACCACAATTTCTTCATCCATTCCTCTGTTGATGGACAACCAGGGTATTTCAAGAAACTTGCTATTATGAATAAAGCTGCAATGAATATAGTTGAACAAAATGTCCTTGTTGTATGGTTGAGCATCTTTCAAATATATACCCAGGAATGGTCTAGCTGGATCTTGAGGTAGCACTATTGCTAATTTTCTGGGAAAATGCCAGAATGATGTCCAAAGAGGTTGTACATGTTTACATTCCTACCAGCTATGTAAGAGAGTTCTCCTTTCTCCACAACCTCTTTAGCATGTGTTCTCACTTGAGTTTTTAAACTTAGTCATTCTGATGGGTGTAAGGTGGAATCTCAGGATTGTTTTGATTTGCATTTCCTTGATGACTAAGAATGTTGAGCATGTCTTTAAGTGCTTCCCTGCCATTTGATAGTCCTCTGTTAGAATTCTCTGAGTAGCTCTGTACCCCATTTTAAAAACTGCTTTGCTGTTGTTTAACTTCTTGAGTTCTTTATATATTCTGGATATTAGCCCTCTATCAAATATAGGTTGGTGAATATCCTTTCCTTGTCTTTAGCTTGTCATTTTGTTCTGATGACAGTATCCTTTGCTTTACATGAGATTTTCAGTTTCATGATGTCCCATTTATTGACTGTTGCTCTAAGAGTCTGTGCTGTTGGTGTTCTGTTCAGGGAGTTGTCTCCTTTGCCAATGAGTTCAAGGCTCTTCCCTAACTTTTTTTAAGAGATTTAGTGTGTGTCTAGTTTTATGTTGAGGACTTTCATCCAGGTGGACTATAGTTTTGTGTAGGGTGAAAAGTACAGATGTTTTTGCATTCTTCTACATGTAGACATCCAGCTAGACCAGCACCAATTCTTGAAGATGCTATCTTTTTTTCCATTGTATGGTGTTGTTTTCTTTGTCAAAAATCAAGAATCTGTAGGCATGTGGGTTTATTTCTGGGTCTTCTACTGGATTCCACAGTTCCAGCAGTGTGTTTCTATGCCAGTACCAAGTTTTTTTTTTTTTTTTTTTTTTCCTTTTTTTTTTTTTTATTGCTGTTGCTCTATAGTACAGCTCAAAAACAGGGATGAGATAGCTCCTGAAGATCTTTTATTGATTGTATTTCACCAAAGTCTATGAGTCTGTTTTTTTTTTTTTTTTTTTTTTTTTTTTACAGGGTATTTAATCCCCTTGAGAATCCCAAAATTGAGAATTGTAAAACCCTGTTTACTATTGGTTGAGCCATAATACACACCTTTAATCTGAGAACTTTCTGTTTATTGTAAACCTATGATTATAGTGTGGTTCACCTAGCCCTAGCACAGATCTTTATTCTGGGAGTCCTCTGTATCCTGGATCTAAAACTTAAGATTATAAAACATTCAGACAGATGATCAGAACTAGGTTTGCAACCATATATGTGGAATGCAGAAATCAGCACTTGAATTACACAATAATCTTATGCCTACCAAAAACATAGAGAAGAAACCTGTGAGCTTCATATAACTCTTTTTATATTTTCATATATACTGCAGATAATAATTATCATTTTACTCAGTTCATACACTGTTAAACAGCTAGTTTGTTCACCAAGGTTTTAATACTTTTTAAATAGTTTTGCCTAGTATTATAGATTGCTTTTAAACATACACTTAATTTTCACCATTATACCAATTAAATTGTTTTGAATTCTACTTTAATGACAATCTCTTTAAAACATAGTCATCATGATATTCATGGTTCTTGTTCCTAACATTAGAGTTGATTTTTATTTCTTCCATGGTATAGAATTTTACCTTTTAAAATTACATATGACATATATTATATATAAATAATATATATATATTATATATATATATATATATAGAGTATATATTTAGAGAGAGAGAGCCTGGTTATTGTGCAATATGTTGTTACTGCATTTTAACTAATTTTCATGTTTCAATGATTTTCTATGAGGAAGGCAATGGATACAAAGAAGTAGATAGAAGTGTATAAATTAGAATTAGGTCAATAATTTGTGGTTTATTAAGTTGAATGCTTTAGGTTCTTTTTTCTAAGATCCATGACTTCACTCTCCTGGAGTACTTGGCTAGGTTTCTAATACCAGACATGTTTTCCATTTTATGTGTTGGGCCTTCAATTCTATTGAACAGATGTTAGTTACCACCAAAATATGAGTGCCGCTATGGAAACCATAGGGATATATTGCCATGGTAATCACTGCTGTAGTTTATAGGTACAGCTGTGTAACACTGTTGGTTGCTTGCCAGACACTATCAGCCCAAATAAAAACATCCAGTGCTATGAAATCTAGTCTTCATTCAGGAGGCTTTCAGGTCAAATCCAAATTGAATTATCCGAGGCCTGTTTCTGAAGTTCATGTTGGCTTCAGAAATGGGGGCTTGCCTTCAAACTCTGGAATAGAACCAAAGGTAACAGCAGCAAGCTAAGGGTTTTTCACATGCGTTGGACACTGTTCATGTGAAAGAGAATGTTTTCCATACATGGCACTGGTGCTTTTATTACATAGTAGTCTATGTCCTCTGTGGGAAGCATTGGTGGCCCATGTGTCATAACTTTTTACAAACAATATGTATGTGTATATAGACACATACACATGTCTTAGAGATGTCTTATTAATGACATTCTTTCTACCAGGGAATGGCCTGAACTTTCTCAAGGTCACTATAGCTATGCATTTTTCAGCTTTATTCATCTTTTCAAAAAGGCAACTCTTGGTTTCTCTCTTTAAATTGCATTTTCTTTAAATGCATCATAGCTCTAATCTCTTATTATTATTTAGTCCCTAGTGTTTCTTAGTAACTACAATGTTACTTTTATTTTCTTAAGTGCTCTGTATTATTTGCTTTGGTATAGAACATTGCCTCCTATAGCCTAGGCTTGTCTCATACTATGTAATTGCAAATTGCCTTGAATACAAAAACCTGTGTCTGCTTCGTAGTGCTGAGAAGACAGTCATGAAACTCCTTCCAGGCTGGGCCTTATTGGGCAATGAGAACGAAAACTAGGCCAGTGAATGAGAGTCCTCCAACCTCTCTGTCTTTTATTGGGGCCTTACAAATGAAGAAGTAACTGTGTAAGAAGTGAGATAACTGACCAGTATTGGAGCTTTTGTAGTCACAGCACTGAAAAGGATGGGCAAGAAGAGGGAGGAAGCTTTCTTGCTTTGACAGTAGTTGACATTAACAATATGAAGTGAGGTAGTCAGTTATAGATGATCAATAAATGTCCTGATTGGACATTTGTGTGTTCTAGAGCTCAGGCATGAATCAAGAATCAGAATGAAGAACTAACCTTCTCAAGAGGAAGATATGCCTGCTCTAAATTGTTTATCACCCGGGTTTTGTTGTTGTTGTTTGTTTTTTTTTTTGTTTGTTTTTTTTGTTTGTTTTTGCTTTTCTCCCAGGGTTGTCTGATACCTACCAGGTGAAAAGTAGCTGCAGTTTCACTGACCCCACTGTAAAGGCACACAATAACAATGTCATTTGCTTTCCTAAAATCTCTCTTTAATTGTCAGCATTTTTGGCAGCCTTCCTCCTGTGGACAGATGGTTCACTCCACTGAAAGTTGAGTAATGGGTTGTTCAAGCTATCCACCTTGATTTCAGGAGGAGGAGAAGGGGAAGTGATTCCTGAGTGCTGGAAGACAGAAGGGTAGGCTATTAGACAACAGGCACAAGTCTACTGACAAAGAAATCTCTGCAGATCTGGAAAAGGTGTGGCCCTGATTCTCCACATATGGACCCAAAGTTCAAGTCATGGATCCAAGGTGTCTGCGCGGAGCATAGGCTTCTCCCAGTCAGCTTCTTCCCTAAGCCAGGTCCTCATTGCTTTTGTAATTAGCCAACATGCATTCATTCCTCCTGGGCCAGGAAGCACTATGCTTTGTCTCTTCAGTACACTGTGAGCCTAGGGGAGGTGCTCATGTCGCTCAAGACTCACTGACCAATCAGGACTTCCAGGCGAGGCCTGTAATCAGAGGAAGGGGAGGGTTTTTCCTGGCGGTTTGTTGCAGGTTCGCTTTGGAAGCTGAGCTCTCAGGAGTGTTTGGCATCCAGTGGTCTGAGCTCAGCTGCTGGGTCCTCTGAGGGGATTTCAGGCGACTTCCAAAGCAGCGACATGGTGAGTGTGTGGCCGCCGCCGCCAACGTGGTGGTGGAGTAGGAGGCTGAGCAGCAGGAGCTGGTGTGGTTGGTCCTTCCTGGGCTGGATGGAAACCGGCAGCCATCAGCTGCTTGTGAGGTCCTTTGTCCTGGCCTTAGGAATGCTGAGCTGACTGAGTCCCACGTGTTGCAAGTGGGATGGACTGTGAGCAGAGTGGATGTGGGGACCTGGGCACTGTTAAGACTCAAATCCTGGGACAAATGGCTGAGTTGCCTATTTAACAGTTCAGAGAAGAATTAGCTACCAGGTTTGCCCAGCATCGCCGAGTTCCTACCTGTTTACAGGCTATGGCTGGCATACACTGACTTGTAGCCAAGGGCTCGGGCCCTTAACCCAGCTGCCCTTCTTTCTGTTATCTACCCAATTTGATTACCTGATCTATTTCATCTATTATTTACTGTCATAGTCTCATGGTTTGGCGTGCCCCTCTCCTCTCCTCCCTGTCCTCCCATGGCTGAGGGATGTGTTCACCTTGGGCTCTCCCAGAAGTACTTGCCGGTGTGTGTGCCTTTCTAGGGATAATAAATTTTCTCCCCACCATACCTAGGAAGAATCATGTCATTTAATTTTTAGTTTTTCATTCATCTCTTATTTGCTACTCTTTTCTTTCAAATTCAAGGCTCCTTTAGGCTTCAGTTTTTGTTACTGTTTGCATTTGATTGAGAGATGATGCAGGAATTCTCAGCTGTGAGGTAGAGATGGCTGCATTGGACAGTGAGAGGGTAATGAAATGTATACATGCAGCACCCTGTAACTTGTAAAATAAACATGTACCCTGGGAGAGTGGAAACATTTATTAAACTACTAATTTACTAGGCTAAGGCTCTGTCTGCCCTAGAATGGAAGGGCAGAGCTGAGATGGTTTGTGCTGTCTGAGTCACCTGATCTCTCATCCTCCAGTAGAGGATCTGCCAGAGCCTGAGGCCCAAATGCTTGGTCTAAGCAAATGATGATGGACTCTGGGAAGCTACACAACCAGGAAGGAGGACCAGTACAAAGTACCTTGCAGAGTCTTTCCAAGATTCTTCTCTGGTGCTTCTAAAGTGATCAATATCCAGGACCACAAGCTATGCCATGGAGACCATGGGGTTCATTGTTGCCAGTCCCAGAAAAGCTGGTCTGCTGAGCTAGAGAGTCCCATGTGTTAGAAGTGGGATGGATTGTGAGCCAGTATGTATGTGGTGCCCTGGGCAGAGGCCCTTGCCCTGTCAGCCTTTTCTGAGTGTGGATTCCCTGGTGAGGAGGAGACTCTGCAGCTCTGTCCTCTAAAAGGGATTTCATTGTCCTGTTTATGTTGTCCTTGAGGCTTAGTACTGTCTTCTGTGTGTCTTTCCAGGTCTATGTCATGTCACTCAGGAAGATCTTTTCTAGTTGCATCCATTTGCCTGAAAATTTCATGATTTCCTTGTTTTTAATGGCTGGGTAGTATTCTATTGTGTAAATATCAGTTTCTTTACCCATTCTTCGGTTGAGAGGCATAGAGATTGTTTCCAGTTTCTGGTTAGTAGAAATGATGCTGCTATGAGCATGGTTGAGGGAATGTCCTTGTTGGATGGTGGAGCAACTTTCAGGTGTGTGCCCAGGAGTGGTATAGCTGGGTCTTTAGGTGTGTCTTTTCCCAGGTTTCTGAGAAAGTGCCAGATTGATTTCCAAAGTGGTTATATAATTTTGCTCCCCCACCAGCAATGGAGGAGTGTTCCCCTTTCTGTACATCCTTGCCAGCATGTGTTGCTACTTGAGGTTTTGGCCATAGTCATTCTGACAATTGTAAGATGGAGTCTCACAGACAGTTTTGATTTGCATTTCCCTGATGAGTAAGGATGTTGAGCCCTTTTTTTAAGTGTTTATGCACTGTTGAGAATTCTCTATGCCTCTGTCCCATTTTTAGTTGGATTATTTTGTCTGTTGGTGTTTAATTTCTTGATTTCTTTAATATAATTCTGGATATTAGCCCTTTGTCAGATGGAGGGTGGTGAAGACCTTTTCTCAATCTGTAGATGGCCATCTCCTCTTGTTCATAGTGTCAATTGCTTTACAAAAGCTTTTTGTTCCATTTATTAATTTACCTTTTAGAGCTTGAGTCTGCACTGCAGGTGTTCTATTCAGGAAGTTGTCTCTTGGACCAGTGAGTTCAAAGGGAGTTACACAATTTCTCCTCTGGCATTTTTGGTGAATCTGACTTTATGTTTAAGTTTTTGTTCCACTTGGAATTGAGTTTTGTGCAGGGTGAGAAATATGGATCTGTTTGCATTTTTTTCTACATGTGGACATGTATTTTGAGTAGCACTATTTGTTGAAGATGCTGTCTTTTTCCATTGTAT
Organism: Meriones psammophilus; assembly: GCA_036365155.1. Taxonomy (NCBI): domain Eukaryota; kingdom Metazoa; phylum Chordata; class Mammalia; order Rodentia; family Muridae; genus Meriones; species Meriones psammophilus. Next base: position 135,823 of record JAEOAE010002482.1, read on the forward strand.
GGTTTTTTGGCTCCTTTGTCCAAAAGCAATTGTGCATAGGTGTGTGGATTTATTTCTGGGTCTTTGATTTGTTTCCATTGATCACCCAGCCTATTTCTATGCCAGTACCATGCAGTTTTTATTACTATTACTCTTAGTATATCTTGAAGTCAGGTATGGAGATACCTCCAGTAGTTCATCTCAGACTTTGGAACAGTCTTTGTCTGATGAAATATGTCCAGGAGAACCCAAATGGGTTCTGGCTTTCAGATGTAGCCTCACAGTAGTGGGTATTTCTATGTAAGGGCACAGGCACAGGTGACCCTACAAATGCTGTGCTATTGTTTGATATTTTTTGCATGGGATCTTTTTTTTGGTAGCAAATTTGTATTGTTTTTGGAATGAAATGTATTGCATGAGCAGGAATGCCACAATTTAAGCTATGGAAAGAACACAAAATGTGACATTTTTTTTTTTTTTTTTTTTTTTTTTTTTTTTTTCAACTAGTAATTATATTTTATATTACTGAGAGCAAAACTGTAAGCTTTCCTTTTTCAAATACCTACTTTATTCTTGGTTCTTAAATACCTCTACCTCTCCTTTCACTCACTACCCCTAGTTAGGAGAGAAAAACAGTTAGTACAGACAAGGAATGCAGATCTCCAGCTACTTAATGCTGATTAGGGTCATTGGGTTCTTTAGTGCAATAACTGTCTCAGTTGTGTGGATTCCAGAAGCCCACTGAAACAGCAAACAACAAATGGCACTGTTTGTTTAAATCTCTTTGATTTGGGTTTATTGGAAGAGCAGCCAGTGCTCCTAACCTGAGCCATCTCTTCAGCACTTTATTTGGATTCTTAAACCTATACCTCCCTTACAACCCTTATTCCTTCCAAAACCCCCAATTGGTAAAGGAGAGAGAATGCTAGAGGGGAAAGAAATATAGGTCTCTTTAACTGCATCCTGTGGATTAGGGTGGTCAGGATCTTTGGGGCAATACCTCTTAGTCACCAGGATATCCAGCAGCCCACAAACCAGCAATGACAAACACAGTAGCAGTGTGGGTGAACAGCATCAGGAAGAGCAGCAGCTTCTTTCTTCTTCAAAGACCCCAGTGTCCTCTCATGGCTCTGCATGTGTACCCTCTCCAGAAGACTCAGAACTAAACTATGTGCAGGTGGCAAAACCACAGGCCTGCTAGAGCATGAGACAATCATAAGTAACAGCTGTGGACAAACTGAAGCAGCCTCATGCTCCACACCTGGGGTTAATAGAAAAAAATTCACATAACATGAGTGGGATTTTAAAGAAACAAAAATATTTTAATACAATTGCTGATTCTATTAATTTTGGATATTTCCTCTCTGTCTTTTATTTAGTTTAGGTAAGGGTTTGTTTATCTTGTTTGTTTTTCACAAAGAACCAACCCTTTGTTTCATTGTTTCTTTATCTTCTCTTTCTATTTTATTGATTATAGGTGCAAGTGCTCTTTTCTTGTGTGGGAGATTTTGTTCTTAGTTTTCTGTTAGTTATCTCAAATTTCAGAAAGTGTGTTGGTGGAGTGTTACTTTTTAATGACCTGCTTGGCTAGTGTATTCATGGTGTTAGTCTTGCTGGGATGGTATGGAGTGGATGGTGCCATATGTGTTCTGTTGGAACACTCGCGAAGATCGTGAGAATTGAGTGTGCTGTAACAAGGATATTGGAGAAGATCCCTGGTATACTGCCTTGGTCTCTATGCAAGCATGGCCTATGGTTGAGCTGAGGACTTGGGGGTGGGATCCCGGAAGCAGAACAGAGAGTGGGAGTGTGTAATCCACAGGAGACTTGGACACAGGAAAGGGGAGCTGCCACTGCTGTTCTTTTGGAGTGCTAGGGGCATTGAGAATTGAGTCTTCAGTAACAGAGAGTGGAAAAGGTCCACAGAATCAAGTAGGAGAATACCATTGAACATTTATTTCTTCTTTGTGTGCTTCTTTGGAGGAAGGTATAAAAGGTTTTGTAGGAGGAACCTGTCTAGATTCCTTACTGGGGATTGGATTTGAGTGTCTATGATCTCAAACCATTTCCTTTTGTTTCTGTCTACTGTCTTGTGATTGAAACTGATCATTTTGTTTCCTTCTCATGCTCAGGTGTGGGCTTCATCATTATCCAATCTATCTCTAAATCACAAGAAAGAGTCAAAGAAATTGCTATTCATTGCTAAGCTATTTTGGTATCCTGAGGTTTTTACATTTTTAATTTTATTGTATTTCAAGACCAAGGTTTTTGTGTAGGTTTGGCTGTCCTGGATGTAGGTTATGCAATCCAGCTCTGCCTCAAATTTAGAGGTCCACCTCACTCTGGCTCCAGAGGGCTGGGATTCAATGTGGGCCAATATGCCTGGCAGTTTTTCTTTTTGATATGTTGGCTGATGTGGTATGTAGCTTTTTGTACATGTCAAGCATATGCTACCTATCCTGATCTTCATCCATATCCACTCTTGAATTCTGATATTTGGCAGAGAGTATATTCTGTTTCTCAGGATGTCTTGTATTCATAACATTAATACTGACTGAGATTTGTGAGTCATTGGATTGCAGTGTGTGTCTCATCCTTCCTGTCTCATGTGTTTGTTTTGTTTTAACTGAGTGAATATGAGTAGTATTTTGCCTGTATGTGTTACTATGCACCTCTTATGTAGCTGATCCTCACAATAGTCAGCAGCTGGCCTCAGAACTTCAGAATTTGGAATAATGGGTAGTTGTGAGCCTCCATATAAGCACTGGCAATTGAGCCCAGTTGTTGGCAAGACCAACAAGAGCTTTTCATTGCTGAGCCACCTCAACTGCCTTATGTTGCTCATTTATGACCAACTATTCCAGGACTAATGTTTTCATCTGTCCATTTGTACCTGTTTGAACAAGCATTCCCTTTTAGTAAGCTCTCATTAATATTACAGTTTAACCTGGGACACTTCAGGTTTCTGGAAGATAGATACAGAAATATATTGAATATATAATTCTTTGTAGGAACTTCAGATATATCACAGAGTTTGCAGTATTTTTTTTTTATTTGAATGATTTTTGTGGTGGATTCAGGTCTTAAATGTACCTCTGCATGTCATGAAACTTGTTTCAGAGACTAGGCTGGCCTTTGACTCAATGAGATACACATACCTCTGCCTCTTGAATGCTGGAATTAAAGTTATGAACCAGTACTTCCTGTTTGCCCCTGTTTTTAGGTAGTAATTTTGCATACAATGTCTGTGATCTGTGTTCTGTACTTTTCATCTATTTGCATGTCTTGCTTTCTTTACGTCTGTTAATTTTCATTTCTCTTGAAAGGCTGAATTCTATTCAAAGGTTGCAGAAATGAGGTGAACCTCCTCATTTAGTTTCCTTCTAAAATGACTTGGTGAGTACATCGAAACTTCTGTGTCAGTAGATGTCAGGGAAGCACCAGAATTATATGAATATATTGTCAATGAAGTATACATTTACACTGTTGTCACCATTGTGCTTTCTGTTATACTCATGTATGGGATCATTTAGAATTCAATTACCTATGCTGATGTGGATGTGAACTTCACTCGGGAAGAGTGGGCCTTGCTGGATCCTTCCCAGAAGAGTCTCTACAAAGATGTGATGATAGAGACCTGCAAGCACCTTACAGCTATAGGTAAGACAGTGAATTTTCTTTCTCTATTCAGGTAAAGGGGACAACTGTTGTTACTGTTGACTTTTCTTATTGATGTTCTTATATAAGTTCACTTGGAATGAGGAAGAAAAAATCAGGCATGTTTCTAAGGTTCACTGAATATAGAAACTTAAATTTTGCCTAATTTTTAATCCTCTCTCATTCACTTTCTGGTCCATATTTCAGGCTACAATTGGGAAGAGCATAATACTGAAGAACATTATCGACTATCTACTAGATATGGAAGGTAATTACTCATGGAAGCTTATATAAATATGCCTATGAAGAAATGTTTAAAGATGATTTATTTATTCATTATTTATATATTATTCTGCCTGCACATGTGCCTGCCCACCAGAAGAGGGCATGGGATCTCATTATAGATGTTTTGAGAGCCACCATGTGGTTTCAGGGAATTGAACTCAGGACCTCTGTAGGAACAGCCAGTGCTCTTAACCTCTGAACCATCTCTCCAGCTCTGTGAAAAAAATTTTAATGTGTCCCAGAAATTTTAAAGAAAAGCAACAGTGGAAAAACAAACACCACTTTAAGAGTAGTAAGGAACATTAAATTCTCCCAAACCCATGTTCCTCACTGTTAGGTATATTATATTATTTATGTTTGCCAGGCATTTCAATGCAAAAGAAGACAGTGAAACCCTTGCTAAATAGATATTACTGTACAAATGACATTTACTCAATCTAGAAATTATGATCTCTGAAAATTACTGCCCCTCTGTCTGCTACCCTAGGCCTGGGCAGGGCAGCTTCTAGGTTCCATACACTCTTTCTTTGGCCTAGAAGATTTTCTGTCCTTGAGAATTACTGCTCAATCTGGCTTTTGTCCTGACCTCTAAATTGCTTTGTTTAGTCTCAAACTAACTCCATCAGTCTTTTCTAATCTTCAGCTCTTTTTATTCTCTGCTTCATTTGATCTTCACCTTAGTTTTCTCTCTCCTATTACTGCCCAGTAAAACTCCCTTCTCTCTCCTGGTAGCACCACTTTTGGGAGATTCATTTCCTCTCTCTTCTCATGAGAGATACATGTATCCTATGCAGTCAATTATTTCTCTGAATTTGTCACCTTTCCTGAAACTGAATGAGACAGCATTTTCAAATATGGGTGCTTCCTTCTACCTGCTATTTTTACACCCATAGTTTGGGATTAAAAGCATGTACCACCATGCCTGAATCCAAGCTTTTCTTTACTGGACATTGCTCTATACCAGGCTGGCATTGAAGTCAGATCTGCTTGCCTCTGTCTCCTGGATTAAAGGAGTGTTTGTATTCTAGCCAGATCACATTGACATAGAAGGTATTTGGATGGGGTCTTTTGACAGAGCAGCCATGTTCTAAATTAAAAATCCTCTGTAAATGATAAATCATTAATCATATCCATGTTGAGATACTCTGTAGAAATCCCTATCTGTTGATCCTCTCTCGCCACTCATATTGTAAACAGCATACTCATAAAATAGGTGATAATTTTGTGTACAAAACCTACTGATGAGCAAATATTCCATAACAAAGGTTATGTTACTCAAATACCTGAAGCAAAGTTGTGAAGTTTAATCAGATGGAAATTATGAGGGTCAAGAATACTGTTGTGGAGGAACCATAATAACCATGTCTTTGAAGAACAAAAAGCAAAATTGTGTGTATGTGGAAATGTTTCATTTGTTGTTCTTCCGTTTTTATTTATATTTTAATATTAATTACAGTTTATTCACATTGTATCCCAGCTGTACCCCATTACCTCCAAATTCTCCCTCCCTTCCTCATATCCTCTCAATCCCCTCCTAAAGTTCACTGATATTTGAGTCCCTCCTCCTCTTCAGTCTGACCATAGCTTCCCAGGTTTCATCAGGACAGGCTACATAGTCCTCCTTTGTGGCCTGACAAGGATGTTGTACCTGCAGCAACGGTTAGTCAAAGAGCTAGTGACTGAGTTCATATCAGAGACATTTCCTGTTCCTATTACTAGGGAATTTCACTTGGACACTGAGCTGTCATGGGCTATATCTGAGCAGGGGTTCTAGGTTATATTTGTGAATTATTCTTGGTTGGAGTATTAGTCTTAGAAAAGACCCCTGTGCCTAAATATATTGATTCAGTTGTTCTCCTTGTGGAGCTCCTGTCCTCCCCTTGCTATCTTCCCCTTCATTCATAAAATTCCCTCCACTCTGCAGAGAATTGTTAAAGAATATTTATTGTCTCCTCAATAAAAGTGATGATCTTGTAGATCTCCATCATTACCTCTGTGTAGAGATGCTTTTGGGAAGGATCCAGCAATGCCCACTTTTCCTGGTTGGGTTTTTCCAGATGCACATCATCATAGACTATTGCATTCTAAACTATCCTGTACATGTGTACAATAGAAAGCATGATAGTGACAACACTATAAATTTATATTTGTTCATGTGTTCATTCATCCATTCATGATTAATAACAAATGAATTATGAACTATGATCACCTTCAGAAAGTCTGCTCAAAAGAGAGGACTGTTAAAAATTAAACTAATATACTTAATTAGATTTCCAAGCTCAATGAAATTATAGCCAAAGAAATCATATTACAAAAATCCCTATGATTACTAGCCCTGTGGAAATTGTTGTGTTTATTTTGGTTCCCTTTATGAATGCAGTGTTATTACAACTATAGGATAATTTATGAATGCAGTCCCTGTGTTAAAGCTGACTCCTTCTAGTTCTTTTTAAATATGAAAAACCACTCACAGAAACGTGATGCTCTTAGTGAGCCATGTAATGAAGTTTCTTACCATCAAAGGTATCTTGTAAGGTACAGAAACCCACAATCAAGGGGGAAACTATGAATGTAAAGAAAGTGATAAGAGGTTAAGATGTAACTTCAGTTTATGATTAAACCAAATTGCAAACATAGTTTACACTGACATAAAGATTCATCAGTGGCTGGAGAGATGGCTCAGAGGTTAAGAGCACTGGCTGTTATTTCAAAGCTCCTGAGTTCATTTTCCAGCCAACCACATGGTGGCTTGTAACCCTCTATACTAAGATCTGGTGTCCTCATCTAGCATGCAGTCAGAACACAGTATAAATATTAAGTAAATAAATCTTTAAAAAAAAAGATTCAATGTCGTAACGAATATGGTAAAGCTTACACATATCTGAATTATCTTTGCAGAAAGAAAAGAATACATATTTATGAGAAACCCTATGAATGTAAACAGTGTGGTAAAGCCTTTTCCCAACCTAGTAGTCTCCAACTGCATAAAAGAACACATACTGGAGAGAAACCCTACAAATGTAATCAGTGTGGTAAAGCCTTTTCACAACACGGAAATCTCCAAGTACATAAAAGAACACATACTGGAGAGAAACCCTACAAATGCAATCAATGTGGTAAAGCCTTTTCAGAAACCGGTACTCTCAAACTACATAAAAGAACACATAGTGGAGAGAAACCCTACAAATGTAATCTGTGTGGTAAAGCCTTTTCACAACACGGACATCTCCAAGTACATAAAAGAACACATACTGAGAGAAACCCTATGAATGTAATCAGTGTGGTAAAGCCTTTTCACAACACGGAAATCTCCAAGTACATAAAAGAACACATACTGAGAGAAACCCTACAAATGTAATCAAGTGTGGTAAAGCCTTTTTTCCAAAACCAGTAATCTCAAACTACATAAAAGAACACATACTGGAGAGAAACCCTACGAATGTAATCAGTGTGGGAAAAGCCTTTTTTCACACCTCAGTTTCAAAAGCATGAAAGAATACATACTGAGAGAAACCCTATGAATGTAATCAGTGTGGTAAAGCCTTTTCAAACGGACATCTCCAAGTACATAAAAGAACACATACTGAGAGAAACCCTACAAATGCAATCAATGTGGTAAAGCCTTTTTCTGAAACCAGTCTCTCAAAGACACATAAAAGAACACATACTGAGAGAAACCCTATAATGTAATCAGTGTGGTAAAGCCTTTTTCAAAAAAGGAAATCTCCAAGTGCATAAAAGAACACATACTGAGAGAAACCCTACAAATGCAATCAATGTGGTAAAGCCTTTTCAGAATCCAACTTCAAAATCATAGTGGGAAAACCCTTTGAATGTAATCACGGAGCCTTTTCAAAAAAACGGAAAGGCATACTAGAATGAAAAGAATACATAATCTTGTGAGAGACTTTTCCATGAATGTAATCTATGTGGCATAAAAGAATACATCCTTGGAAACACATCTTGGGTCTTGCACATTGGTGCAACCTTTACAGACATGAAAGAATTCATACTGGAGCCAAACCCTATGAATGTAATCAGTGTGAGAAAGCTTTTTTACAACACGAAATCTCAAGAAGCATAAAAGAATACATCCTGGGGAGCAATCCTATGAATATAATCAATGTGATAAAGCCTTTTCAGGTTGGTGCAACCTCCAGAGACATGAAAGTATTCATACTGGAGCCAAACCCTACGAATGTAATCAGTGTGAGAAAGCCTTTTCACAACACGGAAATCTCAAAAAGCATAAAAGAACACATACTGAGGAGAAAACCTATGAATGTAATCAATGAGGTAAAGCCTTTCCATTTTGCTGCTACCTCCAGAGGCATGAAAGGATTCATACTGGAGAGAAACATTTTCAATGTAATCAAGGTGGTAAAGCCTTTTCACAATTCAGTAGTCTTCAAGTACATAAAAGAACACATACTGGAGAGAACCTCTAAGAATGTAATCAGTGTGGTAAAGCCTCTGCACATTGATATGATATCCAAAGGCATGAAAGATTTCATACTAGAAATAAACCGTATGACTATAACTAGTAAAGCCTTTGCATGTCACAAATTTTCAAAGCCATAAAAGAAATCATACTCAAGAGAAATCCTTATGAATATATTCACTGTGATGAAGCCTTTGTAAATTTCTATAGGCTTCACTTTCATGAATGAAACATACTGAAGAGAAACTGTAAGAATGTGTCCATTTTGTTAACTCAAAGCTTTGTGTTTTGAACTATCCTGGAGATGTAATGAAGTGGTCTAATCATCCATCAACTGCATCTCACTACATAGCTTGATGTGATATGAATATATACATAAGATTGGATTCTGTGAATCCATATGTTCCTCTGAATTATCCATATGTCATTTCATCTTAAAGTTCTGCATTCTATAGGAAATATGTAATATAAAGGTTATAGATAAAGTAACAGCAAGGATATTTACTTAAAAAGAAACATTTCTGGTGTGTGTGTAAGGTCATTATGGGGTTTTAGGCCATGACTGATATGTACAGAGTGGGAGACAAGTTTGTTGGAACTCCTTTGGCCTTCTTAATATGATGATTGAGGACTGATTGCCAGCTTTGGACACCAAAAGCCTTTCCTACAGCTCTGTTTCCCTGATGCTCAAATTAGATTAGTTGATATATTACATCAATAAAATATTGTCTTTTTTTTTACATTGTAAACATACTGTCATGTAATAATTGAGGGATTCAGGGCAATTTGAAGGATAAAATTTGTTTGAAAATGATAGTGTGCAGCCAGTTCTCCTAGGTGCTGAGCCATGTATTTGGCCCCATAAACGTGTCATGAATAGCCTTTTGAGGTGTGAAAGGTTAATCCTAAATTCATCTTTAACTCATCCCTGATGACCCAGAAGAAAGAGAAGATTGAGAGCATAAAAAGTAACTTAGGCTTGGTGCTGAAAGAAGTTTCTAATCCAATATCTTCACAAAAATATGGAAGTATCCAAAATTATCAGGATAGAAACTGAGACTACAAGTGTTTAAAAAGTGCATGACCACTTGACCAAAACCACCAGACTGAGTTTATCCCACACTTCGTAAATAGGCAGCAATGAGAGCCCACAAGGACACCTGCTTGAGATGATACCTAGTGTAAAAAGTGAAGAAGAATTTGAAGGCATGAAGACCAACTTTTCTGAAGTGGATTGTATTCTGCTTCCCTGATGCACACAAACATTCTGTTAGGAGCCCTAAGTGGTGAAGACTGCAGGTGCTGTGAAGGTTGTTGTCAGGGGAGCCTGAGGTTCAAACAGATGTCAATAGAAGGCTGGAGAAATCAGGCATTTACAGAGACCGAAAAGACATGGAGAAGGAGATTTGGCTGTTAAAGAAAGGGAAGTAGATTTGGATGTTAAAGAAAGGATAAAATTCCCAGAGAGCAATTAATTCTAGGTCTGTACCTGAGCACAAGCTGCCTCCTACTGTAGTCTCTGTATCTACTCAGCTATGGTAGGTCAACTCTCCAGTTCTTTACCTCATTCCTTGTCTTCTCAGATACATGTATATGTATGTCAGTCAGAATACCATGTAGGCTGCCAGTTGGTGGTCTCAAATTGATTTTAAATCTCTCTCCCCCATCTGTCATCACTGCAACCTCTCTGCCTGGCAGGAATATGGATATTCTGAATAAACATTCCTATATCTCCTTAGGTGAACATCTAATAAATCAATGGGCTCCTTGAAATTCTAATCTGGTCTGGACTGTCATTGATGAAAAGACCTATTCCCCTAGATGAGATATTTTCTGCTCAATAGCATTATGTCATTCTTTGAATACTTTGCAGGAGAGAAATAAGCTGAGAATGAAGGAGCACTTTATAGGCAGAAATTTTTTAATGTATGGCTTGGAGAGATTACTTAGTTATGTATCTCTGCTCTCTAAACCTATTAAACCTAAAGGATGAACGTTTTACCATATGTTGTACTTCACACTAAGACAAGCTGCTGAGGTGCCTTTTTGACAGAAGGTTTTCTGGCTTCCAGGTTCTCCCAGCATCCTTCAGTCCCTACCTTCTAAAGGGTATGATTGGCATTCCCCACCTCCACCCTTAAATTTTCAGTCCAGTAGAATGGGCCTGCCCTCTCCCAGAGGTACCCAGATATTTTATTTTCTTCTATATGCTTTTCTTCTCTTTCTCTTTTTTTTGTTTTCTCTCTCTCTCTTCTCTCTCTCTCTCTCTCTCTCTCTCTCTCTCTCTCTCTCTCTCTCTCCACCCTTCTCTTTGCCCACATTTAGGATTCCTCCACAGTAGCTTCCATGGCCTTATTCCTTGGGAACTGGGAACCCCCTGTGAACTGTTTGCATAAGCTTGCAATTAAATACTTTACCATGTCTTCAATTAGCAAATATTACCTGTGGGAAGAAAGAAACAGCATAACATTATATATTCATCACTGGTCAAAATTTGTCACACTGAATAAATATGTGAATATGTTTCCAGTTTTTATTAATAATTTGTGTTTTAACCATTGTTTTGATTTTTCCCTAGCCCCTATATGAGGACTAGGGAAGGTGCATGGGGGAGATTGGGAGGCTGGCTGGAAATGGTCAGAATTGTAAGTGGATACAGCCATGATACAAAGGGAATAAACTGTAATAAACAAATAGCTTAATTAAATGTATTTTCATTTTCAAACATTGTTTTTCTCTTTTTTTATTTGAAATAATAGTCTCACTATAAATTTCAGGCTGACCTTGCACTTAGTGTACATAATAGATCCGCTTACCTTGCCTCCCTAGTACCTGCAGTATAGTTGGGCATGGTCTACCTCAATAATTCAGTTTTTTTCTGTGGGCTTATTGAGAGTAAATTGCTGAGTCCAAATGGTCATGGTAGGCAGGACACAGACTCTGTTCCTAAGTCCAGTAATGGAAAAAAGCATTGATCAGTTGCAGTTGTTTGGCTTAAAATCCTCTCCTTTAAGTATAAAGAAAATTATTTTTTTTTTCTTTAACATTGAGATTTTATGACACATCAAAGTAGATTGGAGTTCTGTTCTTAATTCAACAGATAGTGAAAAGTAGCCTCACAGACATAAGGAGATTCTCAATATAGTTAAGTGTAACAACTCATTACTCTCATCCGAACATTCTAGCAAATCACTGAGGTTAAAACCATCCAAGCCAGGCATGGTAACACAGTCCTGTAGTCATGGTGTTCAGAAAGAGAATGCAGAAAGTTCAAGATGACAAAGTAATCGACAGAAATATCCCAGGTCAATGGTATAATGGGAGGTCCACAGAACAAAGGGGACTGATTGGCTAAGACCAATGTCCATAGTCCTCCCCACAGCTCCAGAACATCAGGGCCATTCCAGCACCATGTGTTATCTAAGGAATTTGTCACCCTGTGCTTTCTAATGTTTCCTGTCCAAGACAGCTTAGGTCACTTCAGGGTTAGACTCCTGTGGACATTGAAGACTAGAACTCCCTCCAAGTTGGGGGATTAGCCTCAGGCAGGGATGCACTCCTGAATTATATATCCTATACAAAGGATTCAGCACAGAAACCTTATCTACACAACCAATAGGAATAGATTTAGTAGCTTTTATATATATACAGGTCCATATATATTCACACATTATTTTTTAAGACATTGGAAGGAGGGAATTCAGAAAGGCATGGAGAAAGCAGAAGGAAAGGTGAAATGGTGTAATATATTTTAATTAACATCTGTAGAAAAAGTTAAATAAATGGCTGGAGATAGCATGGAAGTTAACAGCACTGGGTGTTGTTACAGAAAACAAGTTCCATTTCAGATATCACTTGCTAGCCAGCAAGTATCCTGTAAATGCGTTCCCATAGGATCCGGTGGCAACTTTGGCCATTTCAAGTCGGGTACACAGACAAATATACACAAATCATGGGTATATCTGAAAGACATTTAAAGCTTAAAAAATTAGCTTTCTCAGGGTTAGAGTGCTCAGTGGTTTGAAGCAGTGACTGGTCTTCCAGATGACCTGGGTTTTATCCCAACAACCACATGGCATCTTACAGCTGCCTAGAACTCCAGGGTCCATCACTTTCACAATACATCAATGCACATGAAATAAAAAGAAGCAAATTTTACAAACAGAATTCTCTATATTGATGTCACAGTTCTGAGAAAGAAGCAGTCTTGGGTAGCTGCAATGAACTCCTTTTCCTTTATTGAGCCAACCTGCCTAGAGGCAAAAGGAGCCTTATTCTAAGGTTGGACTAGCTCAACATAGCTGTTCATCTAAGAACTGCAAACACAGTCCTGATTGGTGACATTTTCTTGATGTTTTCTGTATTTGTGATCTCTCCCCTTGGTATGTGAGAGACTTTTGGCATTGATGAATCTTGTAAATGTATCTTTTATATCACCCATGATGATCTAGAACATAGAAAGATAGTCTTTGCTTCAGGAACAAGATTTGTAGTCTTCATTTCCTGTTGGAATTATTCAAAGTGTGGGAGGTTTCCAAGATGTCTGTGACCAGTGTGCCCTGTATTAGAGGGGCAGAGGATCTGAGACTCTGAAACCAGTGAAGGGATAGGAAGCTGGATCCAGAGCATCAGCCTGAATTTTCCCTATTAGAGGGGACATCCTGTGAGTTGAGGCCTATTGGACCCAGCCCTGCCATGGTCATTTCTCATGTTTGAGAGTCAAAGTGTGGAGCTCCTGCACTTTCTGCCCATCCCAGCCAGTGAGGATCCCCAGGTCCAGGAACCCCAAATCCAGCAACCAGACATCAGATGGTCCATGCTCCCCTCAAGGGAGCTTCAGTATTCCTGGGACAGTTAGGCTCAATTGCACCCAGGCCTCCCCATGGCTGTCTTCAAGTTCTGAGAGTCATGAACCATGGGGGTTCTACACTTTATGCTTATGCCAGCGAGTGAAGACCCCCAGGTCTACAGACCTCTGTTCTTGCAGCGGGACATCTAATCTCTCTTAATCCCCTTCAAGTATCTTCAGGATTCTTGGGACATTTGGGGGTCAATAGATCCCGTACCCCCCAGAGGTGTTTCCCAGGTCTGACAGTCAGGAAACCTGGGCCCCCAGCACTTGACAGATATGCCAGTGAATGGAGATCACCAGGTCCAGGGACTTTCCTCTCCAGCACCCAGACATTGGATCCCTCCTGGTCCCCTGAAAGCAGTATTGGGGTTCCTGGGGATGAGTTCCCAACATCGAAGCCACAATTCACTGGTCACGCAGACCAGGCAAACAGTGGAAGCACCTGGATCATGGATCCAGGATGGCCCAGCCCAAATGAGTCTGAGTGAAAGGGATACAAAGTCTGGCACAAAATCCCTTGCATTTTCTTCCTCCTAAACCCCTCACTTAACCTCCTGTCTTCTGTGTCTGGCCTGCACCATCACCATCTGCAAGGACACCAAAGATCAGAGCCTTGTACTCTTTCCTTTTCCAGAAACTAGTGCCTTGCCTCTTAAGTGTGAAAATTACCAACTGAATCCACAGACATCAGCTCAACCTGCTCCCTGGCTCCCCTTCTGGTCAAGGGCACCCCCAAGCACATCACTTACAGTCTTCTGAGGGGATCACACACTGTTGCTGATCTTGACCCATTTAGATCCCAGCTTCCTGAAGAAATGAACATTCAGACTTCCCAAAAGATGACGCTGAATCCCATCCCCCATAGACTAACCCTCCCCATTCATCTTAGTGGTATATACACACAGACTAGGGTCACTTCCATACCCTTAACACATACATCATCCTAGGGCTGGACACAGACCCAGTCACATGGAGTGCTAGTGTGTTCTCTTTTGTTTTAATGTTTCTTCGAAATGTATACACCTTACCCTTATTCATTCAAATGCTTATTTCTCTTCTTCCCTCCCCACTCTGCGGCTTCAATTCAAATATTGCATTGTGATACTTATTCTAAGCATCCTGTCTCAACTTTGTGTAAACAGGCCAAAATAAAGCAACTAGACACAATGTTGAGCAATGGGAGGAGCCAGAGGACAGGAAAGAGGGGAGGAGCTAGAAGACAGGAAATGAGTGGGAGGAGAAAGGGTGAGAGGAGAGCTAAGGGAGGAGAGAGCTGGGGGAGAGATCTTGGAACTACGTGGAGATGGACTGGACATAAGTTATCACTAAAAAGCAAGTATAATGTCGGAAATCTAAATATTAGGAAACTATGAGGGCATGGAGGTTTAGGATGGAGTAAATACTGCCCAGTATTCTGTTCTAGGTTAACTAAAGAAATCCCCGTGTCTGTGTGGTGATTTGGTTGCACAGCTGTTTAAGATTAACAGCAAGCATTACTAAAAGATAATTAATAGTAAATTTTAACAGCAACTTACAACAAATAAAACTAATCTAAGTATCCACACCCTTTAAATCACACTTTATCATAACTTGGTGGGGGTCATAAGCTCCCAGTGATAAAACCCAAACTTAAAACCTAAAAACTCCCAGGTCAATTACTGTCTCTTTAAGAGAGACTCTTAAACCCGCCAAGGAGCAAAAAATAGCCTCCTGTGGGCAGACCTGAGACTTCCATAACAAAACTGACTCCTTCAGCAGTTTAACTGAGGGGTGAACAAGCATGGCTTCCTTATACTGTGGTTGGCTCACCTCAGCTCAGCTCAGCTCAGCAGCCCTGGTGGGAAGGAGAGGAATTGGAGGCAGAAAAACCTCTAGACAGAATTTGGCTTAAACTTCATCTTAAATTTTAAAAAAATGCCATGGCAGAGGGTGTTTTAATTCCTTTTGGCTTCATTTTGGCTGTCATAGTCATATCTAGTTGCAATATGTTTAATGGTGATGGTTCTTCTCCATGCCTTCTCCAAGAAAGTTCAAGGAGAAAAATGGGGAAAAAAACAAGGATTGGAATACTATGCTACAGACAAGAAAAGGGGCACTCTTCCTAATAATTAGAATAATAACAGCTAAAATTTAAAGCTCTCTGGCTGCAAGATACTTGTCAGCTCTTTCTGGTAAGGATCCGCCAATTCATTAAAACATCAACTAAAATAACCAACTGAGCTTTGTTTGTTACAGAGTAAATTGGCACAACTGAACCTAAACTTAAATTTTCTTGTCTCTTTGTTTGATTTTTATTTAAGGGCTTTGAGTTACAATGATAATGATTTGGACAAGGTAGTGAAGGCACATGCCTTTCTTCCCAACATGAAATAAAAAGAAACAGGCAAGTCTCTGAGTTTATGATCAAACTAATTTACATAATAAATGCCAAGATGGCAACTCCTGCTGTTTAGCCACTTGCAGAGATACTCTAAGGTTCAAAATGACAACATTTTCAAGGTTACCATGTAAATTCTTTTTTCCTAATAATAGATGTTATGTCCTTACTGATCTAAAGGTTGGATTCACATATATTTTAGGTTTATGTAAAGAGAGATAATGTCACACTGCTCTGGAAACTGCCTTATCCTTTTAAACATGAGAAATTTTCACAGGGGAAAAATACTGGCCATGCTTATGTAAAAAAGACACGAGAGGCTTAAAGATGGCAAAGTACATGCCAACCTACTTTAGTCCAAAACACTGAAAAATTATATTCATATGTTTAAAAAACAAAACTGTCCATCCCATATCAAAAAGATGACAAGCCAAAGAATAGCCCAAACCAATGTAAAAACCCAGGTACAAGATGCTTAGGATATACTAAAATGCTAAGGGTAAGAGAGTTTATATGCTTAATGCTGAGAGTTTATATAAAGTGTGGCTATAAAGGCTTAACTGTCCACTCTGTATAAAAAAGGGGCAAGCCAAAAAATAGCCATTATCAATGTAAAGCCCAGGTACAAGATGCCTAGGGTATGCTTAAATGCTAAAGGTAAGAGGGAGTTTATATAAAGTTTGGCTATAAAGGCATAACTACCCATTCTATATAAAAAAGGGATAGGACACATAGCTATACCATCTATAAAAATCTAGGGCTAAACTTCTAAACAGGTGCAAGACACTTATGGTATGCTTATATTCTAAATTAAAAAGGAGTCTATATAAATTTTACTTAAAACATGTGTTTTCTATTGCTCAAGACAACCAGCTTGTCTCTCTAATGGGAGGCTTTTCTAGGGAAATAGGTAACAACTTGGCCCAATACAACAGGCAAACAAGAGCCCAAAAAGCCATTTTAACTTCTCCAACCTTGTTTTGATTTCAACAGGATAATGACTGTATGTTCAATAATAATGGTAAGTTATATTGCTCTGATCATTTTACATGGGAACAACTCTAAAATTAACTGAGAGATTAAAAAATACCTCTAGGCAGAACTTCAACAATACTTGGCCAATAAATCCTTGGCTATAATGTCCTCGAAATATATTATGCTAATCTTTTTATTTGCATAGATAAAATTGTCTTAAAGGTTAGTTGCATCCTGCACATCTCATATATTTATAATTTGAGAACTATATAATGATTGTGAGAAATTTTGTTTGCAGAACAAAAGAACTGGACACTAGAGATGGTGGATCAAAGCTAACAGAATCATTCTTCAGCATGGTGAGACATTGACACATCTTTTCCAGCATCTTGCATGTCCAAGCATTCTGCTTGTTCCTGCCTCAACTGCTTCAATTGCTGTATCTCATCAAAGCCTGCTCCCAAAAGAACGTTGAAGAAAGCTACTAATCTTTATTGGTCCAGCATTGTAGACTGTTCCAAAGAGGATTTTTATTAAGCCTAAAATTTCTTAACATTCAAAGACTGGACCACAAATGTTATTACTTGCTTAATTAACCATTTTTCCCAATTTTACTTGTACTCACTGAAGGATTTCTACATGTCCAAAATGTCAGCTAGAAGAAATCCATGAGAACAATGTCCAATTTTCCTTAAAGGGGTTGGGTATGTTTTTGGTTGTTTGCTATGGCTATGAAATTTTATTGTCATTGGGAGCTGTTTATAATTATTAATGGTCATATTCAGAGTGAAACAAGGTAATACTCAGGATTTTCTCTTTTCCTTTTATCTTTCTTAGATAAGGAGAAAAGGGGTTAAAAAGAAAATAGTATACAGAGACTACTTATAGGAATAAGACAAAAGGTAGATTATTGAATCTATTCAGCTTAGGGTTTTATTTGTTATTCTCAAGTAAGGTAATTTTAACTCTGGTATAGGAATTTGCATACTGATACAAAAATAAGTATTTTTCATACATTGGTATAAGCTTTAGTATATTGATACAAATTCAAAGTTACTTCCAATACTTTTAAACTGCTATTAAAAACTGGTTGGATATTAGGTAATGCAAGTTAATTGCTAGTTATTTAACTCATAGTCATGTCAGACACTAGTCTAATTTATCCAATGAGCATACATCTGAGTTTTAACAGATAAATATGATTTTGTAGACAGATCGATGATATAAAGATAGGTAGTCTTCAAAAACTTCAGAGACCTACAAAATATGGCAATTTAAAATGTCTTTATTATTTTAAAGATTCTTTGACAATGAGACAGGTCATCTCCTGGCAGCACCCCACCTACATGAAAGAAGATAATGAGCATGAAGAACCTCCATGGCTCCAAATGTGGCAAACAAGCCACTCAGATAAAAATACCCTTCCTTCATGAAAGACAAATTCTGCCAAAAATGGGCAAGATAATGCAGGACAAGTCGACTGCTGAACTCTGCCAAGACAGGGTAAGCAAGCCCTAAATAGTTCCTGTTTCACATATATGTCTGTCAAATATTCTGAGCCAGAAGGCTGAAGATGATGCTCCAACCTTACAGAGAGTTATGGATGACTGTTCAGGCAGCAAACTGTTTCTCTCAATTTTTAATATTTGGAAGTTGCTAACATGCACTTCCTATTTAATCTAATACTTAATTTTATTCCTTCTCAAGTCTCTGATAGGGTTGAAGACCAAAGAGTTATAGTGCCACAATTAAGCTTAAGTTGTTTAGAAGTTAAGAAATGCTTTCCTATAGGTAATACCAATAGGGATAAAAGTTAATTTAGGTATAGAACTTTAAACTTGTCAAGATAGATAAGATGATCAGATACTTTCTCCTAAGTTGCTAAATACACATGCACTGGACATTGCACATGTAGATTTTACCTAACAGTTTTCATAATTTCAAAATTATTATTGTATTGAAAGAAAAGGAGCCTTTTATTGGACTTAAAGTGGGAAATGTTGGTATAATGTTCTTTTGAAATGTAATACACTTTACCCTTGTTCATTCAAATGCTGATTTCTCTCCCCCACTGTCTGGTTTCAATCCAGACATTGCATTGTGATACTTATTCTAAACATCACCTGTCTCAACTTTGTGCAAACATCCAAAATAAAGTAACTAGGCACAATGTTGAGCAGGGAAAGGAAGCAGGAAGAGAGGGAGGAGCCAGAGGACAGGAAGATGGGAAGAGAGCTGGGAGAGCAAGGCTTGAGGAGAGCGATGAGAGAGACCTGGAGGAGAGATCTTGGAACAGCATGGAGAGAATGAACCAGACCTAAGATTTCAAAAATAAAAAAAAAAAAAAAAAAAGCAAGTATAATGGGTAAAATCTAAATGTTAGGAAACTATGAGGGTTTGGAGGTTTAGGAGAGTGTAACTATTGTCCAGCATTGTGTTCTAGGTTACCTAAATAAACCAGGTCTCTGTGTGGTGATTTGGTTATACAGCTGTTTAGGATTAACAGCAAGCTTTAATAAAAGATAAACCAATAGTAAATATTAATC